>JAUIRJ010000663.1:0-10706 GCA_030555515.1 Acutogordius australiensis
GCAGCGTCTCCTACTCCCCAAATTTCATGGAAGAGCTACCCCCCTCGGCAAAATCTCGGGGGTAACTTTATCCCCCCCCCCCCACCCAATTTTTTGTCTGATTATAAGCAGCCACTTCAATTAAATTTTATTTATTATAATGAATTATTATAATAATATAGTTTAAAATTGTTGATAATTAAGTCATTATCTAATTGCAATAAAATGTCCTCTTCAGATTTTAACAAAAGGAGATTTTGTAAAAACATATCTTCCATTTTGTTACGAAGAGAAGTGTTAATTAATTTTATTTTGCTCATTGATTTCTCAGCGCTTCATCTGGAGATCGTTATTGTGAGCAAGATTTTATATATTTTTTAAGGTTTTCAAAACTGTTGTATGTTTTATTTAAAGCCCTATAAGTTAGTAAAAAATTGTCATCTGAACTAAACAAGGTTTTATCATCATCCTCATCATTTTTTTCAACGTCGTCCTCCAGATAGTTACAGAAACTCTCTGGAATATTTTTTGATTCTAGAATTTAAAAAAAATATTAACCATTTAAATATTGGGTAGAAATGATTCTATCTATTAAAGCTTGACGGAAAAACGAAATAAACATTTTCATTTCTTCAGAAATCAAATAAGGGTCAAGGTCGTAAAAAGCACATATCTCGTTTATAATTTCCACATTTACTTCATTGTATTTTTTTAATGAAGTTGTGGTAAAATACGAGACTCCTTTATAAAATTGTAAAGTATCGTAATTAAATCTTTCGTGAAATTGCATCAAGATAAGATCCAAAGCTTTAAAATATGTTTTAATACGGTAGCTATGAATTATAAACTATTTTTACTTGATTACGTCCACCTCGCCGCGTTTTTGTTTTAAACTAAAAGATTTTTAATTGCTTCCCATTTAAGGGAAGGGTGAACCGACAGTGACTCTTAAATTTGTCACTTCGGATTTTTCTGCCTGCGCAATGTCACTCGGCATGAAACTTTGTATTGGACATTATTAGAAGGCATACACAAATAGTGATAATTTCCAAGTCAAAAACTTTGGTTAACAAGGGGTACCAAAAAAGGTAAACAAAATTTGAAAACTTGGTAATTTTAAATAATTAAAATTAATTGTAACATTTTACATATATTTAATATTTTATTTTTATTGTACAAATAAAAATATAGCTAAAGAGTATATTGTTACACTTTCTTTCATTTATTTAACATTTTTCGATCTAGCAACATAATTTATTATAATTTTAATATTTTAGAATACTATAAAAAAATTTTAATAATTATTAAAAAATTTTTTTTAGGTGCGTTTAAAATTTTTCAATCTTATATATATGGTCAATTCCACCTCAAATCGACAAACTTTTTCCCTTGAAGTCTCAGTTTTGGCTGAAATTTGGTACAATGGTAGGGTCCTAGGGTGCTGATAAAAACCTAAATTTTTTTTGACCGGAAGTGATTTTTGACCGAGATATGAGCAAAAATATTTTTCATTTTTTTGCAAAAAAAAAATTTGAGGCAACTTTGCGCGCATGTATCATCAAAAGTATTGTAGCTAGAGTCATAATTTTTTTTTTATTTTGAAGATCGTAATAAGGGCTACCTTAGATGCAGAAAATATTTAAAAAAAATTTGTTTTAAGTTACCAAAAAATTAAAGTCAAATTTAGACACAATTAGCTCAAAAAACGTATCTTTGAATTTTCTGAAAAATTTATATAATATGGCCCTTAATAATGTTAATAAATATATGATTTAAAAAGTTTGGGACCTTCATGACTTTTTACAAAATTTAAAAAAATCAATTTTTTGCACTAATTTTGGGACACATTTATGCCCTTTGCACTATATTAGAATATGCCAATGTGCCAAATTTGACAGTATTCAAAAAGCAGGACATATGGGCAATTATGTTAGACCATAATAGTTTGATTTAATTAATTACTACCATTATTAAATTTACAATGAAAAAGTGAACCTTAAAACCGAAAAAAGTGAAAATTTTGCCTGTTTTCAAAATCAACTTTCTGGTTAACCAGCCAACCTTTTTTTAATATTTAACATTTATTTTATAGATAAAATATTGCTTAATAACATATAATAGCCCCACCTTTTTTCACTCAATTATGACGCTTCTACAATAAAAATACCTAAATTTGCCAAAAAACAGCAAATTTTCAGGTGTCAAAAAACTTAACGCAGATTGTATTCGTCTGTGCAAACTTATTTTTTTATTATTTTTGCATAATTATCTAAAAATATCTAGAACCTATATAATCAGTCATATTTTGCCTGTTTAAGTGTTAAAAAAATAGTATATATGTTATGTATAGAAAATCTTAAAAGAACTAGATAGGTGAATTATAAAAAAATGAGATTATTAAATCATTCCATTATTTTTATTAAATTTGTAATTTAATGTATTTATTAAAACACATTTTTGTGTTAAAACTCGTAAGGAACGCATTTAGTTATAAAAAACTTTAGGTCAATGCCCAAATCTATATGCCCATAGAATCAAGTAACAGTAATATTTCCTCTTTCTTTAATAGGTTTAGTGCGTCTATATTATAAAACTAAAATGTAATTGGAACTTAAATTGTTGGTTTTTAAAATTTATTAAGGTCAGTTAGATATATATGGTGTTCCTTGCTCTAAATAGCCTTTAAAAAACTTATTTGGCATTTGTAAAAATTAGTAAAAAAGGCTGAATGTCTATATTTTGTTTATATTAAATTGGGTCTAATATTTAGTCTTAAAATTCATCATTGAAGCTAATTCTGCCCGTTATAATCATTTAAGGTTGTTTAACCCTAAAATTGACTTCTTTTATGTAGTTATAATATCAAAAAACCATATAACTATGTTTCATAAAATAATTGACTTTTTACGTTTATTTTAAGTTTGTTGATAATCATAAAAAAAGAAAATCTGTTAAATCATAATATTCTAAATAGGCCAAATATATTCTATTTTACTTATTTTTGTCAGATTTAACGTTGTTGAGGCTGTTTTATTTAAAAACTATTAATTAATAGAAAAAAATAAATTTTTACAAATTTTTTAACCTTATTATTTTTTCTAAAATTCTCTTAAATTTTTTTTTTATACATTAAATTTAACAAATTTTTTGAATTTTGCCGAGGATAAATATTGAGAATTATGTACATATTCTAATATTGTTCATCAAACTAAAAATGACTAGTAAAAGTTAACATATATAAGCATAAAAATTTTAAGTTTTTATTTTTTATACCTTAAAATTTCAAAAAACCTGGCAAACTTTGGTTTTTATTCTATAAAAAGCTATGGGTACGTTAAAAAATGTTGGGGGAAATTTATGTTATATAGTGATGTTTTATGTATAAAATGCAATTTTAAATTTTCAAATTGGTTTTGTAGTGACCCAGAAAGTCGGCTTAGAAGATAGGAGTAAAATACTGAAAATTACCAATTTTTTTGTTCTGAAGTTCCCCTTTTCTTTCCAAAATTGACAATAGTTTGAATCAAATTAATAAAACTGTTATAGCCTAACATATTTGCCCCTATGTCTAACTTCTTATATATAAACAAATTTGGCACTTTTAAATATTTTAATATAGTACAGGGAGCAAATTTTTGTCTAAAAATCAAAAAAAAAATTTTTTTTTTTTGAATTTTTTAAAAAGTCTAGTCGGTCCCATACTTTTGAGTTCACATATTAATAATGAATACTAAGGACTGTATTTTAGCAATTTTTTAAGAAATTCAAAAATACGTTTTTTTAGTTATATCAAATTGAATGTTCTTTACAAAATTGTAAAATTTCAAAAAAATAATTTTAAAATAATAAACACATGCAAGATAGCCCTTATTGTCCTCTTTAAAATAAAAAAAAAATTAAGTCTCTAGCTATAATACTTTTTGACTTATAACCTCGCAAAGTTGCATCAAATGTGAAAATTCACCTTGCAATTTTTTTTTCTTTTGCCCCTATCTTCGTCAAAAATCACTTCCGGTCAAAAAAAATTTCCAGATTATGAGATACTCTTAGATACTACCTCCATTCAAAATTTCAGCCAAATCAAAAGGGGTACCCCTCCCGGACTTGCTGGATTGAGGTGGAATTGACCATATATAAAAAAAAAAAGCTATAATCAAAAAAAATAGTATAATTTAAAATCACTTCTTAACCTATATTCATATAAAAAATTTTATTTTTAAATAATTTTTTGATATAGTAAATTAGGGTAAAAATATGCCAAAAAGGTACTTTTTGACAACTTTAATAGCAAATAAAATGAAAACTAGATCAGGTAGGAAAAAACGGAAAGCACCATGATGTTTAAATAAAATGAAAACTAGATCAGATAGGGGAAAACGGAAAGCATCATGATGTTTAGCAGAAAAAACTGCACTAGAAAAATGTTTAAAGTATGAAGTCATTTTTTGTCGACCAGTGTTATATATGTTTTGTGTGTACGTGTAAAAAATTGAGAAAAATATTATATTCTGTTAAATAAATTACCCACTTTGACTGCTATAGTTACTTTTTTTTTTAAAATACCCCCCATAACTATACCTACCCCCCTCGAATACCTACCCCCCTCGACCGATTTTTTGGAACCGCTTGGTTCCTACCCCCCCCCCCCCCCCCCCCCCGGAGTAGGAGACACTGTATGTAGGAGACCCTTAAAATGGAAAATTTGGATAAATTAAAGAATAAGGATATGCTGTTTAAATAATTATTTGAATTTAAAATATGTATGATGTAATATTATGTAACACAATATGCAATTTTTTCTGTATATATTTTTGATGTAATATAATGTAATTCCATCCAAGCGCTCACCATGTTTTTAATTTTGTTTTTAATATTAATGGAATATGAAATTGCACCTAATTTTATCTAAGGCTGGTTTACATTTTGTCCTTTTTTAAGCGATGAGGTGTCGTGCACGCGCACACCTTACGCACGTGCCTTGCGCGCACGAGACGTGATTAGAAAGAAAGAAGAAAAACTAATTCAGTTTTTTATTTTCTAGTTTACGTGGTGAAAAGTAACCATTTGAGTTGGTTTGGTGCTGGTAGGAATTGCAGATGAAGATTCGATATTTTGATGCAATGGAAATAATAAATTGTTAGAAATAAATATAAAAGTCTACAAGTAATTATTCTTAATGCCCAATGCCCCAGAGTTATATCAACAATTCTTTTTTTCCCCAATGATTAAATACGCCCTAATAATAATCCCCGCGGAGCACGTCAATGTACCTTCCTTTGGCCACCGGATAACAATAATAATAACTTTCCCCTTTGGTCCCCAGATTTGGTCAATGATAATAATTTCTTCTTTCTAAATTTCGTCAGTTATGAATTGTTTCGTATTTTTGCTGAACGCCTTCTCTCTAGTCATAAATATCACAGGTCAACAAATAATTATGTGAAATACGTGAATTTTATTAAAACATAAAAGAATGCATCCCCGTGATGGCCTAATCTCATATATGTTTTTCGTTTTTCTTAGTTTCTTCCGTCTTTGGCTCCTTAGATCCGTCTATAACGAAAAATGGCCTTTTTTGACCGAATTGACAGATCTAAATATACCCTAAAAAGAAAATTAAAAATTTTTTTTTGCATATAAAAATTCCTTGTAACTTATATTTTTAATCAAAAATAATGAAAAATAATTTTTTTTTATATATCAAACTTTTACGTCGGCATTTAGATAATATAAATTATTTCGCGTACAAACTTAAATACGACACAATATGTTTTCGGTTTTTAATGAAAATATTATTTATTAGTTTGATTTTAACAGTTTAAATATTGTGAATATGCAAAAATAAAATTTTAATTTATTTTTGTTTTTGAATCTTATTTGGTTTTTTGACCTTTTTTTCTAAAATTTTCAATGTTTATAACTGACTAACTAAGTTTGATTAGGAAAAACGGTAAACGTATTTAATATTCCCTAAGATGGCAGGTTTGATTTCTGTAGTTAACTCGAAACTCTCAAAAAATTGTTGATCTGTGTATTGAGCCTGGGACGTGACGAGGGGTAGCTCTTCTTCCAGTTCTTCAAAGGTTTTGTGTGCCAAAGGTTGTGGAAAAAATCGCATTTTTATAATCCGGCATAGGGTCGGACCGGAACAGGTTAAAAACTCGTTGACTTGTTCAGTATTATCTCCTCTCTAGAATATCTTACAGATAATTTTGGATGGGTTCATTGTCCCCGTCGGCTGAAAATATTCGATAATATTTAGTAGTACCAGCTATTTCTTAATATTGAAATAAGTCAGGGCCACTCGTATACACGTCTTTTTTTATTGTTGGGCCAAAAAAAATTTGTCGCCCCAACGCACCATTCTTTTGCGTCCAGATTTTTTTTTTATTAAGTATGAACAATAGTTTAAGCCTGGTAGACTAAATAAAAATTAAGGCCTATTTTGCTTGGACACTTATAGACTCTAAATATCATGTCGATTAATTAGCAAAAAATTGAGAGCGCAAAAGTCTTTACCAAGTATAGCAAAAAAAATCGTTATCAAACTCCTTCAAAAAATAAAATGTCCAAAAAATTTACTAGAAATTTGTTTCAAAGTCTAGTCAGTTCCTAGCCGGCTATGACCGATCTGGCCTATACATATATCAGCCTTAATTTGCGGATCGGCCCACTTGTCCCAAAGCTTAAAATACGCCGTGTTACGCCAGGCTTTTGATCGGTTTTTATCTGTAGTATGGAGCAAAGTTAACCTGTTGTTAGGCCCGTCCAACATATTTTTTAATATAAAACCGGCTTGAAACCCTCCTAAAATATTTTAATTTAGGTCGAATTTATTTAAGGCAAACCCCGACTTTTAATTGGGCCGGCTATTATCTTAAATAACGTGGTCTGATGCCAGGCCAAGTCTTGCAATCCATATTGTGACATTATTTGGACAACCGTTAATTAATCTTGCAATCATAATTTTATTAATAAACAGACCAAATATAATAAAAAATTGTATAAGCACTGCCCTGGTTATTACGATAAAAAATTATTGATTAAGGATGATAAAAATATTTAAAATACGACTAATTCGATTTTAAAAAGCATTTGTTATAATTTGTCCTTTAATATCAGTAAAAAATGTGACATGATACTACCTACAAATGTCCGATAATAGGCACAATTCATAATCAAAACCAAAAAATAGGCTATACATTTGCCTTTAGCAATTAATTGTGCACATAGAGCAATTATTTCGTGTACCTAAAGCAATGACGTAGGCCTAGAGCAATTATTACTTGCGCATAGAGCAATTAATAGTTGCCTGTGTGATAATTATTTACGCGTAAGGGCACGTGCAAAGTGAGTTTATATTTTTGTAATTTGAAAATTCTAAAAATTTTATTTTTTTTTTAATTTAAAAAAAAAAAATTTATTTTCAGAAAAAGCATTTTATGTGCATAAAGTAATGGCAACTTTTTAAAAATTTGCGTTTTATTTCAAAATAAAATTTCTCAAAATTTTGAAAATTTCACGAAAATAAATACGCACTTTGCACGTGCCCTAAACCAAATTATTCGTGCGCCTAGAGCAATTAATAGAGTCCAACCTTTTAATTCTTTTTCTTTCTAGTATTAAAACGTAGATATAAATTTGTAATAATTTAATTTGTAAAACCATTTAATTATAATTAACCATATATTAATAATATCTACAGTAGTTATATGAATATATTTAAACAAATATGCAACAATTCAGGTAACATTTAATAATTCACCCCAAAAGGGACTCGATGGGTTTCATAAACAAAATCCTCTTCGGCATAGTTATCGTTGTATAGAGCAATATAATCTATTTCAAGGGAGAAAGGCCCGTCTATTCCATCATTAATGGTTATACCAAAAGCCTCTACCATGTGATCGTTCACGCGATATTGATCCTCGTGAATAAAACCTTTGTTTGTGCGGTACATGTGGGATAAGGGAATCTAAAGTGGTTAAAATTTTGGGATGAGCAAAAGATATATGTATTAGAGTTTAAACCTTGTTTTAAAATTATAAATAAAATACAGAGTGTAGTAGTAAAGCCTTATGTGGTGTGAATTAATATATCATTTATAATTCTGGTCTATAATAGTTTATAAATAATTAGGCCAAATAAGATTTGAAAATCGGACCGTACCGTATTTTTTTTCAAACCCGGCTAGGGACGGTTTTAGGGTCCCGACTTTAATCTCTAATATGTATACGAGTTTCATAAAAGGTAGGCTTACAGTTTTATAAATACAGGATTCAGTTAAGGTCGCCGTAATAAATATCGCAGACCTTAAAAAACAAATGCCTGAAAAAGGACTGATAGGATATTGCAGGCCTGGGAAAACAATGAGCCAAAAAACTTTGGCTCATTTTTTCCCCTAAAACATAAAAAAAGAAAGGGGGGCAAATATAAAGGGCCAAAATAAAAATTTAAAAAAAGCCCTTACTAAGAAAAGGGGCAAAAAAAACCCACAAAAAGTGGCTCTTAAAAAGAGCCCCCAAAAACCCATTTTATGTTTTCTATAATAATTTTACAAAATTTTGATGGGTGGGTTATTTTTTCTTAAAGCTCCTAGGAGTTTTTTTTTAAGAAAATGGGCTTTTTTTAAACATGCCCCTTTTCTTTAAGCAAGAAAAGGGGCTTTTCTTTTGCCATGCCCACGAGTTTGTGGGCATTTGGAAAAAAAAACCCAAAAACTTGTTAAAAAAAAAGCCCATTTAGTTTTTTTTCCCAGCCCTGGGATATTGTTAATAGCTAGACAAAATTATAAAAAATGAGATTGTTTCTTGCTGACACATGTGTTCGGCAAATTGATTGAAAAGGTAATAAAAACGTACATGTATAACAGTTCAAATAGTTTTTCATAAATATAAATTACTTAATCAGATAGCTACTATCATTTTGATTATTAATAGTTGTTTATTCTGGCCAATCATAAGCCTGATTAACATAAAAAATTGATAAAACAAATGTTAAAAAAAATTAGAGACTGAAAAATCTTTAATTATGCTAATTCATTCAGAATTATATTTTTATTTCATCCCTCTAAAAATCATCATTTATAAGTTTGGATGCTTAACAAATTAAATTACACATATGTAAGTTGACCTGATATACACTATTAACTTTAGATAAAAATTTTAATTTACAGTTGATTCACTGGACAACAAAAAAAAAACAATATAAACGATTTTTCGAGGGTTGTAGAGAATTTTCTTGCGATAACGATCCCGGATTTAGTTTTTTTTTCAATGCCTCCAATTTTTTAAACCGCCTCCAAAGTTTGAAAAAAAATTCATATTTCTTTTATTAATTTTCCAAAAAATCTATTGGCATATTCAGATTCCTTATACAAAACATATCTAAAGGTTATTTAAAATTATTAGCAATTTACTTTCAAGTTATTTAGGATCAAAAAACGGATTTTATGACGAAAACCACTAATTTTATAAATATGAAAAAATAATTACTATAAAAAAATTAAAACGCCTTACGTTAATAATGAATGTTTCAGTTATCTAAAAATATTTTTAAACTTTTGTTACCGCCCATAGGTTTTATGATATAAAAGCCAAAATACCCCATAAATTGAAAAAACTCAACTTTGACACCATATAACTTAAAAATCTGAGGCATTTAAAATTCTGATTTCATATTCGTGATCAGCGCCAAAATCTTGACCAAAAAGCATGGTTGCCATAAATGATGCTTAGGGTCGTCCAAATTTTGTTGTCCAGTGTTATATAATAAATTTGTAATAAAATATTTAATTGTATTTAAAAACTCGGGGTCAAAACGTTTTTTTTATATTTTTTTATTTTTTTGGATATGCAAGGCAAATGTTAAGGATTAGATGGAAAAACTAAAGGCCATAATGTAAGTTTACTGCAGTATCATTAATTTTTATATCACTGTTATTGTTTTTTACTAAAAACATCAATTGTTAATACTGTTTACAAATTAACCAAAAACGTTAAGGTAAAAATACCAATATACAATGTGTATATAAGCAAACATTGTAGAGGGGAAAAGTAACAATTTTAACTCTATGATATGAAAAATCTAGAATTTAATTCAAAATTGAGCCCTCGTGATACATAAACAATTGCCTACAAATAAATTTGCCTTTTTAGATTAGCTATAAACATATTAACCTATGGCTTATACCCATCTAGCACTATGAGCCTTCAATAAAATGCATAGAAAAAAAATTCAATGTTTAACGTAAATCACTAGAATATTCAAACATAAAATATGATTAACATTTTGACAAACTAGTTATTAAAAGCAAATAAAACTGTTATTTCAATAAAATTACCTCGATTTACAAATTTTTTATACCATTTTTCTAATGATCCAGCATCCACATTAAAGTTATTTAAAAATATTGAGTATAAGCTTCTAAATGGCATTGTTGGCAAAAAACCTAAGACCTTTAAGATTTTAGATAAGAAAGTGGGCCCTCATACACCCTGGTTTTTGAATTTGCACCCATAGCTAGCCCCGGATCTAGACACAAATGGTACACACCTCCACTTATGGCTGTGGCTAGGGGAAAAATATTAAAAAAATCAAACACATTTAACGATGTTAAGCATATTCTAAAACGGCCAAAATACATTGATTGCATTAGCTGTAAAAAGTTTTTTTTTACAATTTTGAAATTAGTATTAGCCAAAGCTATATTGCAGACTTTCCCCCAT
>JAUIRJ010000664.1:0-10676 GCA_030555515.1 Acutogordius australiensis
CGGGGAGGGTAAAATTTTGCGATAAACCATCTTATTGGTTAACCTTTGATTGGCTCACGTGACAATATCATTTTAAAAATAATGTAAAGTAGCAAAAGCATGTGTGATTTTTAAATATCCTATTATATTTTATTTATTTAATATTTGAAACGGTGCAATTATTTGTATCTTGTAATATTAGTTTCTTACGTCTGATTTTGTTTTTCTTTATATAAAATTTTTCTTATTCACATTGTTTGATATTATTTTTGGCTTATTCTTTTAATTTATGATAGTATATTGTACTATTGTTTTTAATTTAATATAAGTATATTTGTGGTTTCTTGTTAAACCGTGTCTTGCAGTTATATATTTAAGTTAAATTAAAAATGTTAAAATTTTATATGTCCATGTCTTAATAAATTAAAAAAGGTATATTTGTTTTATACCACTTTTTGTTGATTAAACCTTGACTTGTAATAATAAAAGTATTTGCATTAAGGTTTAACATATTTTTTACTTTGTGTCTTGCAATTGTAGTTCTTGATCATATTGTTTGAAGCTTATTTATGTTATTATTAAATATAGGTGTATGTTTGTGCGTTTAAGTTAATAGTGTGTCAGTCAGACGAGGCGTAAAAGTTCAACAGACATTTTTGCTTGTTATATATTCGTTAAATATGTGTCGCTTAAATTTATCTTGATAAGGTTGATTAGCAAATGTATACGGCGATCAATTTATTAAACCTTTCGAGTGCTTTTTCAAAAGTTACATTAAAAACTTTGGTGACCTAATTGACACTTGCCAAGCACTTAATGCATGTTTTGACATAATCAAAATATAGCCGTGCGTTACGTTCCCACGTTACATAGGGAAAAAGAAAGGGGGGGGGGGGGGGGGGGTGGTTATTGGTCAAAACGACCAAAAAGTATACCTATTTAATTCTGCTATCATATACTTTTTGTTGACTTGAATAACTTTGTGCCTATACGGTCTTGTATCAACGACGTATCTCTCTAGCGTCTGCCTTATCAACTGATAGTAGGATACATGCCTTACGTGCTTGAACTGGGAATAAAAAATTATTAATTTCTGGAAAGGGAGCTTAAAACGGCCACATCCAAGACTTCGGGCAAGGGGAAGGTTACGATTAATAGCAATGTAGGTCTCAATTGACCTTTAATTGGAATAAATTCCTTTAAAGATGATCTAATGGAAGTCAAGTTGCCAGCAGCCATAAAAATTCTCGCTTCAAAAGCCTATATTAATCCGCAATTGGGACTATTGGATCTTTCCAGACCCCAGAACTTTTTAAATATTGAATATCTTAAATATAATATATATTATTGGCCAAAATTTTGTGACGTTTTTCTCAAATAAAATAAATAAATAAAACTAGTAATTTAAATTTGATCTAAATCTAATAACAAAATATATTTTGAAATTAGTTGTTGTTGTTTATTGCCCCATTCGTTGGAAGTTGGTAGTGAGATTGAGCGGGCAGCTGAGGATAAATTGATCAACAGTTATATAGGAGAGATAGGAGGCACGCGGTTAGGGCATATGAGCCAGTGTTGTATATCGTCAGATGCTGATTTGTTGTCGTAGCAAATGTTGTTATTCTATTGGGGTGTATATATATCCCACAATCTCAATCTCAATGTTAAAAACCATTATATATTCTCAATGTAAATTTTAAAATAAATTGCAACCCACCCCTTATGTATATCTAGGAACTATTTTATTTTATTCATAAAACTATTCTTTAAGGGTATATAAATACGTTTTTTCTTAGAAATAATTAGACTCTTAAAGTTAGTTCAAAATTGGGTATGGACCCCACTGCACCATACGCGCTACAAAAATTTCATAATACCATTTGCGGGTTAAAGTTGTTTTAGATTAAAAATTGGATCTTGGGTACAAGAAGGGGACCGCTTAATCGCGATTTTTCATTCGACTTATTATTCGTCTTGGCTTAACTCGATGTCCAGATTAAAACGGAACGTTTAGGTCAATCTTAGCTTGGGAATTATGTTCATCAACCAAACCCTAAACTCGTCTAACGTTCCAACCCTAAACTAGATGCACTTTTATACTAGCTACCTCACCCTAACTAGGTTTTCAGGATTAGATGTAATGAATTAGAGAATGCAACAAGGAAATTAATGCCCGGAGGTTAAATTCTCGGCCCGCAGTAAAAAAGACTGCGAATAATTATTTGAAAAAAGAATAAAAAAGAACCAACGTCAATTTATACCATCAGATATGACTTTTCTGACCATAAACAATGTCGACCGGCAACTCCCCGCTGTTATTATTTATAAACGGCAGGTAACCTTTTAGGGGATAGTCGGTACAACATTAAAGGATTTAACGGTCGGTGGCATTCCCAAGTGCGGAGTTATTGACGCAAGGGCACTACAAATGGAGCCCACATTAATTCAACACAAAAAAACTTATCCGCTCAGGACATTGTAGAGATTGACAAATTATTACCTCTTTCTCGATTTAGGGAATGCTAAGACATGGACGCTCCTAGTTGGTAGAGTAATTTGTCTGGTTAATTTTGATAAATTACTGGACACTTACTTGCTAGAACTTCGACGATTCACTTTGTCGGCGAGGCTTCTTAAATGGACCGACATTATAAACTGCACGAGATAAAGCAACAACAGGTCTGTGTTGCCCCTAGATGTCCGGATTCAAATTGATTTTGAACAATCGTCTAAACTTCTGTCATAATGCGGTTTTTTTAACTGATTCTTAATTTCGCTTTTATCAGATGACCATTAAAAAGTCCCTGTTATTAATAACCCCGTGGCTACTATCGATTGAATGATTTAGTGATATCTCTGAAAAAAATCTCAAGGTTTGTATGTGAACGTGCGGAAGAATCATTATCGTCTCCGGATTATATTTTAAATCAAATTAAAAAACCTTGTGGTGGTGCATATTTTTCTTCTTGCACTGAATTATTACACGCAAATGGCTTTTCGTCCCGAGTGGAACTCACTTGAACATATCTCGTTAATGAGGCAACCTGGTATTCAACGATTTATGAATTATTTTTATAATACTTGGGTGTCCCCATTAGCGAGGTTTAAGAGAGATTTGTGGGTCCGTTTTGGGGTTGATGGCCCGCGAACAAATAATCACGTTGAGAGTTTTCACTCAACAACAAATTAACAAGTAAGTCACACTTAAGTCTATTAAAAACGATAGCTTTTTTATATAAAATTCAATTGAGAAATGAACATGATAAAGATCTAGTTGACTACAACAAATGTGTAAGGTACCCACAAATAAAAGAAATCCAAAAAGAGATAAACATAAAAAAGGCTATAAATGAATATACAATCAATGTTATCGATGATTATAAATTTATTGATAAAATTAATGAAGAGCTAGATAAGATGAGAATATTGAAAAAAAAAGGAGACCACTAGCTGATTAAGTTTAGTTTCTTTTATATACCTTTTATGACCATGCTTTTGAAGTGTTTTATTTTGTAACATATTTTAATTCAATATTTATTTTTAAAATAGTCTAGTCGATTTAATATTTAGTCAAGTTGATTCTTTTATCAAATTTTTAAATAATATCTTTAATAAAATTTTTACATTTTAATGCAATTACATGTCTTTTTTTGTTATATAGATAAAACAATTAAATAATGTGATACTCAGATTTAATGAATATGCTAAAAATTTAATTAGTTAAAAAATATTATTTTTTTTAATTTATGTTATTTTAATCTTATACATTTTTTTATTGTTCAAAGAATTTTTAAATATAATAATTATAAGTTTGCCCTTAAATATCATCTTTCAAATTATAATGATTTAAAGCATTTATAAGTCTTGTACACTTTTTTATATATTTATAAAACAATTAAACTACCACATAATTAAGAAATTTAGTAGCAGCAATATTTTATATGATCTTTTGTATTATTTTTATTGTTTTGTGATAGTGAATTATCAATAAATTCTCAAAAATTATGATAATATTTACAATTCTTGTTCATTTCACTATTTGATAAATATGTAAAACAATTAAATTACCTTATCATTAATAAATTGCAGCAATATTTTATATTATCTTTTGTAATATTCTTATTGTTTTGTGATAGTGAATTATTATTAATAAATTCTAAACAATTATGATAAATATTATCTTAATATCTTTTTAACTTTTAAATTTTTATTATTTAAACATAATACTAAGAGCTTAGTCATCAAATAAATAACAACCATTTTTACTTTACGTAGAAATTTTAATAATTAACTATATTAAATTTTTTAATAATATTAAAAATGTTTAGTTTGTGAGAAAAATAATTAATCAGATTATATCTATTACATAGGTTTTTGAACCTACAATTTAATATTTGTAAGTCAAAATATAAAAATCATGAAGAAATAGTCAAAAACTAATTAATATTAATATTATAATTAAATAGCAAGCTTAGCCTCAACAATATTATATCTATTACATAGGTTTTTGAACCTACAATTTAATATTTGTAAGTCAAAATATAATAATCATGAAGAAATAGTCAAAAACTAATTAATATTTATTTTATAATTAAATAGCAAGCGAGAAATTTTTTAATAAAAACGTAAATTTACTCAGGTCTTAGCTTTTCTATACAGCTATTTTATTATATATTCTATTTTATTATATATTTCAATAACATATAAGATAATATCAATAATAAAAAGAGACTTTAATCATAGCAATACTGTAATCATATAATGGTTAAGAGGACAAAAAGGTAAATCTAAAAATCCTTTAAATATCTAGGTTTCAACTCTTTAACCTAAATCAATTATAAATAATATAGGTATAAATTAATACTAAAGGCAAATATCACAAGCAGAACAGATTATGTTAAATTTTTCCAAGCGGTAAATTTTTTCTCTGGATTTGGGCTTTTTACTAGATTTGGGACGATCGCATTCCCACCCGGCCCCCAATTAGGCGTTTACAGAAATAATTTATTTGACGACCAATGCGATGTCGCGGTGACACCAAATATGTATAAAAATAATTTGATTGGTCAACCAATCAAAAATTAGCTTGGATATTATAATGGTGGACCCAAAGTTGTAAGAAACGAAAATCCATAAAATGTGATGCTACCATTGTGATATATTTTAGGGTTAGGTTAGGGCAAAGTTAGATTACGGTTAGTTTAACGCTTGGTTGAGGTAAAATTTCGATTAGGTTAAGCTTAGTATGAAGTTTGCTTAGGATTTTGGTGAGGTTTATTTAGGGTTAGGTTAAGTTAGTCTCAAGGTTAGGGTGAGGTTAGCTTAGTGTTAGGGTGGGGATAGATTAGTATAATAATGTGGTTAGCTTAAGATTAGAGTGAGATTAGCATTACGGTAAAGTTTGACTAATTTAGGGTTAGTTTTATGATTATAATAACCAAGCTAATTTTTGATGTTGACCAATCAAATAATTTCGTACAAATTTGGTGTCACCATTATAATCATAAAACTAATCTTAAATTAGTCCAACATTACCGTTTTGCTAATTTCACTCTAACCTTAAGCTAACTCATTGTTATACTAATCTAACCCCACCCTAACACTAAGCTAACCTCACCCTAAACTTAAGCCTAACTTACCCTAACCCTAACTAAACCTCACCAAAACCTTAAGCAAACCTCATTCTAAGCTTATTCTAATCAAAATTTTACCTCAACCAGTTAAACTAACCCTAATCTAACTTTGCCATAACCTAACCCTAAACTATATCACAATGTTAGCATATTTTATGGATTTTTGTTTTTTTATAGATTTTCGTTTCGTATAACTTTAGGTCCACCCTTAAAATGCTTTTTCTAAAATAAAAAATTATTTAAAATATTTTGAAAAAATAAAACTTATAAAATTTTTAGAATTCAAAATTTTACGAATACTTAAGGCATAAACTTAATTTTGGAACTTTTTAAAAATTTGCGTTTTATCACAAAATAAAATTTTTCAAAATTTTAAAAATTTCATCAAAATAAAAATCACTTTGCACGTGCCCTAATATAAATTTAACTTAACCCGCAATTATCACTGTGGGGTCCATACAAACAACAGCACATTTTTGATTATAATTATTTTTAAAAAATATTATAAATTATTGGTCATTTTTGTAACTTTTTTTAAATATTTATTAAACAAAACTAGAAATTCAAATTTGATCTAAGGCTCATTACTAGAAATTAAAAATTCTATTGGGGTCCGCGACTCCACACCTTAAAATCCATGATATTACCTCAATGTAAATTTCAGCTTATTTTCTAGGTATTCTTACATAATAATTTACAGTTGCTATTGTATAATAGTGATAAGAAATATTATTTTTCTTAAATATCTAATTCGGGGGAGTAAATTATTTTTTCGCAATATTTATTTTTAATGCATCTTTCCTAAAATGTTATACCTAGCCTCAAAACACGAATAAGGAATTTCAATTTTATAGATTTTTTTATACTTTGTGTTAAATAAACTTTGCAATATACATTAAGAATGACTTAAGTTAGTCTATAATTTAATAGCACGTATTTTTCATTAAAATAATTAAAAAATGAGGTAGCTTTAAAACTCTTGAAGTTATAAAGTATTAAAATTGGGGTCCGTATGGACCCCACTGTAGCATTGCGTCACAAATTTCGCACCGTACCATTTGCGGGTAAATGTAAATTTTAAACTAAAAAAATTGCCACCTAGTTTTGTAGGTTTTCTTTAATAGCTAGGAATTATTTTTTTCTATATAAAATATCCAATTTTTAAGGTAAGTAATAGCCAAAAATGTTTTTTTATTTCAAAATACTTTAATTCATGAATCTTCCTTAAAATCTACTAGGCCTTAAAACACAACCCGCGAATGCTAGAGTGAGAAATTTGTAACGCGAATGCTACAGGGTCCATATGGATTCCAATTTTAAGCCTCAATAACTTCAAGAGTTTTAAAGCTATAAATTTTATTTTTTTAATATTAAAAAAAAATACGTGCTCTCTAATATAATAAAAAAACAAGGTTTAAGGTTTTTCCCATACCTTTACCCATTTAGGGGCGCCATACCCGTTAGGGATTTGACACTTAAACCCGAGCAAAGCAATATATTACCGACGGGTTAAATAGTAAGATTTGCTCGCACACTAACGGCCTCGGTTTTTAGCCTAGGTTTTAACTTTAGGCTTATCGTTTAGGGCTTACTACCCAAGCAGGCAACTCAGCAGCTTAAAAGTGGTTGCACATGTATACTATTTTTCCGAAGGAAAAAGCCTCCTGTTCACGGAACTCGCACATTGGAAGGTTTGCCACTTAGCTATCTGAGCCGATATCATTATTGTATAATGAAAGTTTTATTAAAGCCGCGAAGAGTAGGGAGAGAAATGTAACACGAATGCTAAAGTGGGGTCCATACGGACCCCAATTTTAAACCTCTATTATTTCAAGAATTTTAAGACTATGATTTTTATTTTTTTTTTAATTATTTTGAAGAGAAATACGTGCTCTTTTATAATAAATATAAATATTAATTAGCAAATTTTAATTAACAAAACGTAGAAAAAATTTTAAAATTGAAATTTTTCATTTTCCATATTACATTAAAAAATTCATGTCAATAAATTAAATATATCAATGTTATTTATTAAATTGTCTTTTTAGGTCGGGTAGAACATTTTATGAAAGATTAAAATGTTATAAAATAAAATATTATTTTCGGCTATTATTTGTAAAAACTAAATATTTTATAAAGAAAATAAAATAATTTCTATCATTATTATACAATACAAACATTATATACATAATATATAAAACTATTATGAAGAATACCTAAATATGAGTTGGATTTTTTCAGTTTAAATTTACAGTAAGGCAATATCATGGTTTTCAACATTGATTTTGAGAGTGTGGTATTTCTAATTTCTAAACAAAATTTGCTATTAGATTTAGGTCAAAATTTAATTACTAGTTTTGTTTAATATATATTTAAGAAAAAATTCACAAAATTTTGGCCCATAATATATAATATTTTTAAAGATTTTTAAAATTCAAGATGTGCTGGGTCCGTATGGACTCCACAGTGCTAATCGCGGGTTAACACATAGAATATTTAAAAAATTAAATTTTTTAATTTTTCTATATTACATTAAATAAATCTTGTCAACAACCTCAATATTTTAACCCACGATTAGCACTGTGGGGTCCATATTCCCAGCACTTATTATATTTTGAATATTTTTAAAAATATGATATATTATTGGCCAAATTTTTGTGACTTTTTTTTAATATATGGGCACGTGCAAAGTGAGTTTTTATTTTCGTAAAATTTTGAAAATTCTGAAATTTTTAAAAATTTTATTTTTTTTAAAATTTTTTAAAAAATTTTTTATTTCAAGAAAAACATTTTATGTGCATAAACTAAATTTGGCAACTTTTAAAAAATTTGCGTTTTATTTCAAAATAAAAATTCTCAAAATTTTGAAAATTTCACAAAAAAAAACTCACTTTGCACGTGCCCTATAATAAACAAAACTAGTAATTAAAATTTGATCTAAGTCTAATACCAAAATTTGGTTGGAATTTAGAAATTGAATTGGGGTCCATATAGACCCCACCCTTTCAATTTCAATGTTGAAAACCATGTTATTGCCTCTTTTTAAATTTAGACATAAATAATTTTAACCTTATATTCTAGTTATTTTTTTAACTAGCTTTAATTATTAATTGTACAAAATGTTTTTTGTATTGTATAATAATGATATAAATCATTTTTTTTTCTTTTTTAAATATCTAGTTTTTATGGTATATAATTGCCAAAATTAATTTTTTATATCAAAATATTTTTTTTTCAAGAAACTCTCTAAATATGTTCTATTAGACGTAAAAAGACGATTTAATCAATAATATTCATAAATTTAATTTATTTACATGATTTATATAATGTAATATGGGAAAATGAAAAATTTTAATTTTTCAGATTTTTTTCTACTTTGTGTCAAATAAAATTTGCAATATATATTAATGATACTTATATTAGTCTATATTTAAAGATCACGTTTTTCTTCTCAAAATAATAAATAAATAAAGATCATAGCTTTAAAAATCTTGAAATTATAGTTTTAAAATTGGGGTCCGTATTTACCCCACCTTAGCAATCGCGTACAAATTTCTCACCTTAGGCTGCGGCTAGTGGAAGAAAAAGCTTTGACGAAAAAAAATTGCACGCATTTGAATAACATTGAGGCGGCTAGTGTGAAAAAAAAATTAAAAAATTGAAAATTTTTAAAAATTTTTGAAAAAAAAATTTTTTAAAAAAAAAATTTTGTTAGGCATAATCTAAAACATCCACAAAACCTAAATTCACATTTTTTAATATTAGCCGCTAAAATTTTTTTTTAGAAATATTTTTTTCACAATTTTGAAAGAAGTATTAGCCGTAGCCCTACTCGGGTAACGCGAATGGTAGGGTGAGAAATTTGTAACGTGAATGCTCAATAAACTTCTATAACTTCAAGAGTTTTTAGGCTATGATCTTTATTTTTTTATTATTAATAGAAATACATGCTGTTTAATTATATACTAATATAAATTATTATTAATGAATATTGCAAATTTTAATTGACACAAAGTAGAAATAATTCTGAAAAAATAATTTCATATTAAAATTAAATCTTTTAGATAAATTAAATGCTATTATTAATCAAATCGTGTATTTACGTCTATTAAAACATATTTAGTGAGTTTCATGAAAAAAAAATATTTTGATATTAAGGCTGCGGCTCGTGGAAAAAAAAATTTGACAAATTTGAATAACATTGAGGCGGCCAGTGTGAAAAAAACATTTTTAAAATTTTTTGAAAAAAAATTTTTTTTCTCAAAATATTTTGTTAGGCATATCCTAAAACGACTAAAAAACCTAAATTCTCATGTTTTGATAAGGGCACGTGCAAAGTGAGTTTTTATTTTTGTAAAATTTTCCAAATTTTGAAAAAAAATATTTTGTAATAAAACCCAAATTTTCAAAAATCCAAATTTAATATATGCACATAAAATGCTTTTTCTGAAATAAAAAATTTTTAAAAAAATTTTGAAAAAATAAATTTTCAAAATTTTACGAAAATAAAAACGCACTTTGCACGTGCCCTAAGTTAAAATTTTTTTTATTTTGAAATTTTTTTTTTTACAATTTTGAAAGGAGTATTAGCCGCACCCTAACCCGCAAATGTTAGGGTGAGAAATTTGTAACGCGAAAGCTTAATTTTAAACTCTATATCTTTAAGAGTTTCAGAGCTATGATACTTTATTTTTTTTATTTTATAGAGAAATACGTGATCTTTTATACTAAAATAAGTTATTTATAATGTTGCAAAATTTAATTTACACAAAGTAGAAATAAATCTGAAAAATTTGAAATTTTTTATTTTTTCAAATTACATTAAATAAATCTTATAAATTAAATGTATAGATTAATAATCAAATCGTGTTTTTACGTCTAGTAGAACATATTTAAAGAGTTTCATAAAATAAAATATTTTGATATTAACCCGCGAATGGCCGTGGCTAGTGGAAAAAAAAGTATTGCACGCATTTGATTAACATTGAAGCGGCTAGTGTGAAAAAAAAAAATTAAAAAATTAAAAATTTTTTTGAAAACATTTTTTTTTAAATATATTGTTAA
>JAUIRJ010000665.1:0-10632 GCA_030555515.1 Acutogordius australiensis
AGTGAGAGCCTAGGCAAAAAACCTAGGTTGTTGTTGTTGTTGTTGTTAGTAACCCCTCTTCGTTGGACCTAAAAAGTTAGATGTAGAAGTGAGTTTGAGTGCTGCGAGGGCTGGGTTAAGCCAAAGATCTATCGGGGAGATAGGAGGCCCCCGGTTTGGGCAGATGAGCCAATGTTCGTGTTTATCTGAAAAATTAGAATAAATCTATTTTGACTATCACCAAAACCTCATATTTTGACAACCGTCAAAATCCCATATTTTGAGTTGAACATTTTGAACTAAACTAATTTAAATACACGAATTGACCAAACCTTTGGAATTCAAATAGAAAAAGAATTCGAAGATGTTAACCGTTACAAACACTATATAAGGGCCTTTATTACGACTAAAATACTTATAATATTTTTATTTTCCTTTTTATTTTATTTTAATAAAATAAATATTGGTGTCAGAAAACACCTTGTCGGAGGCGTCCGACACAACCCACGCAGCCCTTAAACTTGGCCACCCCTGACAATCGCTCAACAAACAAAATATTCACCGTCCCAACCCTATAAATAAAATTCGATGCAAGATGTTAATTCTTTGTCAACTAAGCTATTCACAACGTTATAAAATACCTTGTCGGAGGCGCCTGACACAACCCACGCAGCCCTTAAACTTGGCACCCCTGAGAAACGCTCAACAAAAAATATTTCACCGTTCCAAACCTGTAAATATTCGATGCAAGATGTTAATTTTTTTGTCAACTAAGCTATTCACAACGTTATATTGCTTAAGTTAATTCCTGAACCCATCTATTCACAACGATAAAAACTCTATGCATTTTATATGATAATAAATGATGACGACGAGGTTTTCACCACAATGGCCCTAATTCCGAGGCAGATACTAGCATTAATGACATTTGCAGATAATTTTGCATGAGACACAGAATGAGCCCTATATGACAACGCCCAATGCGACCATATTAAGGACAGCAAAGCCCTATATGACAACGCCCAGCGACCATATTAGAGAGCAGAATCCTTTATGATGACGCTTGCGACCATATTGAGGACAGCGAGGCAATTGCGCGCTTTATGCTGACGCCAGCACCCGCATAAGTATTTAAAAGAAACTATTAAAATGTAACCATAATCTGCCTCTTTTCGGCCAACGATACCTCATTTGCATTAAACGATAGCTGGTGACTGATAACCCTTCAATGTCCAATAATTACTCTTCCGATCATTTCAATACTGCCATTCACGTCGACCCAATGCCACACAACTTAATCTCAATCAAACTGTAATAATGGAGCAAAAAAAAACGGACGTGTTTATCTGAAAAATTAGAATAAAAGAACATGTTTAACTGTTGTTACTTTTAACTTTATTTGGTTAACGTTCCTTTAATATGAAAACCCACTTTGAATATTCTTTATTTCTTTATTTAACTCCTAAAAGAACATTCTATTTTTAAATCTAATACCTCTAACGTTATTGACTAATTTGAATAACAAATGTTAAGTAAGTCTATATATATACAACATATAATATATTTTGTACTATTATTTTTATACTACTATTATTTTATACCTAATTCTTTTCTCTTTAATAAAATCTTATATTTCAAACCTTCCTTCTCCTTACCTTTTAAATAGTTCGATACTATTAGCTGATTTACAGTCATCGCAGATATTATTAAGAGAAGGGTCCATGCGAGCTCTAAAGTCTGCCAGTAGTTGACAGTGACCAGAGCGAAGTTGAGCTAGGTGGGAACGAATTTTTTGGGATAAAGAGGTTTCTAAAGGCCAAACGGGAGGAGGTCGACCGTTTATTTATTATTTGGATAGGTGGCAATGGTATTGTCAACTGCAAAGTGTGAATGTTTTTAATTAGCGTTTTGATAGGTATGTTTTGGTTAATGAAAGGTTTTATTTGATTGATACAAAGAGAGTGAAGTGTTCCTTTTATTTGCCTGGCTGGCGTAGGGTAGTGAGTGAGCTCGTGACACGGATGGTCAGGGGATAAGCAGGAAGCGAGATATTGGTCTGAGAGCATCTGGCTATGGGCTCGTACTGGTAATATCTTTGTCTCTTGGTGTAAATGTTCGATTGAAGCGAGTTTGTGGCAACCCGTGATGGTACGAAGAGCGGAGTTTTGAGAGTGTTGCAATTTTGCAAAGTTTGAAGGTGAGATGTTGGGAGTCTAGACCGGAGCAGCGTAATTTAGGATTGATCTAGATATAGCCTTAAAACTTATTGTTAGAGTTTCTTTATTCTGACCCCAAGTTGAACCTGCTATGGCTTTAATTAAGTTATTCCTCCTGTTAACTTTATCTGATATTGAATTTACATGTTTGTTAAAGGTGAGTAAAGGGTCAAAGGTAACGCCAAGAATTTTAGGATACTTGGCGAGCGGTAAAATGGAATTATTGATTGAGATTTTAGGATGAAAGTTGACTTGGTGAGTGTTGGGGGTGAATAAGGTTACCGAGGATTTCGATGGTGAAATATTCAAGCAACGTTTGAAGAAAAACTCTGACAGTGTATTTAGATAGTTGTTTAAAGAGCTTGTGAGAAGTTCAATATTAGGGCCACTTGTAAAAAGAGTAAAGTCATCAGCATAAGAGGTAACTTGAATGCTGGCTGGTGGTTGCGGAATGTCACTGATATAAGCATTGAATAATGCTGACGAACGATCCGAGTTTTGAATTTGATGTTGCCAAGGTTGGTGTAAGCCTGACGGCCGTGAATGTAGTTGGAGAGCCAACGAATTATATTAGGTGGTAGTGAAGAATTATAAAATAAATTCGATAGAGTGTTGTGATTAACTGTATCGAAAGCGCGGGTCAGGTCTAAAGAAACGAGGATGGTTCTGTGGGCAGGTTTCTTTTGGTTGAATCCATCTGCAATTGCCGTGGAGATTTTAAGGAGGCAGGAAGTTGTAGAGTGTTTGGCCCGAAAACCGTGTTGATGCTCTAAGGGAGCTAGGTGTTTTTTAATGAACGGTAGAATAAGTGACTCTAAAATCTTTATTGCAGGGGATAGCAAGGATATGGGCCTGAAAGACGAAGATTCGTTTGCAGGTTTACTAGGTTTAAGTATCGGAATAATGCTTGGCAATTTTTAAATAGAGGGAATATCTGATTTTCTGATACAAGTGTTGAAAATACAAGTTAAAAATTTTATACCATAAGGACCCAGATGTTTAAGATAAAGTGATTTAGACTGTCAGGGCCAAAAGCTTTTGAAGATTTAGCTTTTTTGATGGCTGCGGCGACAGAGGGCGCATCAAAAAGAGGTGTATTAATGAGGTTAATATTTTTTATTTTGCGGTTGATTATACGATTGGTGGCATTGGTTTTATGTGTGTTAAAAGAAGTAAAAATTTTGTTAAAACTGTTTGCTATTGAATTTACCTGCGATATTGCAATGTTATTAAAATTGATTGCACAATTATTAGGTTTTTTATTTGAGCCTGATAAGGATTTAAGTGTTTTCCAGAGAAGATGGGAATTATTGCGATGATCAAAGCTTTGAATGAATTCTGTCCATTTGTTGCGTTTATTGAGGTTGATCAATTCATTTATTTTAAGATTTAGTTAAAAAAAACCTAGGTAACCGGCGTTTGAGCAAATCTTTAAAACCTTTTTTGTATTTTTTACACATTTTTTAAGTTAAGCGGGTATGGCGCCCCATATATGAAAAAAGATATGGTCAAACTCAACTGTTGTGTTTACGCTAGGTGCATAACAGAATAATATCTAACTATTTTGAGAATAAAATGTCATTACAATATGTCTTTCCCACTATTATCACTGTGGAGTCCTTCTGGACCCCAGTATATTTTGAATTTTTTAAATTACATTATTCATTCAATTATGTGACTTTTTTCTTAAATACATAATAATTAAACTGGTAATTATTTTGTTCTAAGTTGTTTTGAAATGTTATATAATGGTACTGTTTTCGGTAATAAAAGCTAATATTAGGACCTTGTTTCCCACGAGCTGTTACATCTACATCTCGGTTGGTTATAGTGGTTTAATTAACATAAGTCCACGTGGTCATCAAGGCTGTTAATATTGATAAGTTGAAATGTTTGAATCCGTATGTTTTTTCATAAAACTACTTTTTTTTATCGGTCGGAAATATTTGCTTTAACTAATATTTTTTATTACAACTTTTGATATGGCCAAGAAGGGTGTTTGTATTAATACCCTGAGTTTTTGTAATTTGTTATTGACCATTTTTTTTAGAGCTTTTAATTTTTCTCACGATCTGTTAAAGATTTAACCCGCGAATGGTAGAGTGAGAAATTTGTAACGCGAATGCTATAGTGGACCCCAATTTTACACCTCTAAAACTTCAAGTGTTTAATAGCTATTTATTTTTTTATTATTTTGAAGAAGTGCTCTTTAATTACAAACTAACAAAAGTTATTAAATCGTATTTTATTTAACACAAAGTAAAAAATCTAAAAAATGAGAATTTTTTATTTTACTATACAATAGATTAACTTGTCAATCAACTAAGTGTATTAAAATTAAAAATCAAATGGTGTTAATAGGTCTAGTAAATTATTTTACAAAGATTCATGAAAAAAAATATTTTTAAATAAAAAATATTTTTGGCTATTATTCAACAAATACTATATATTTTAAAAAGAAAAAAAATAACTTTTATCATTATTATACAAAGCAAACATTTTAACAGTGAAATTGTGTGACGGACCCCATTAGAATTTCTAATTTCTAAACAAAATTTTTTATTATTCTTAAACTAAAATTTAATTACTAGTTTTGTTTATTAAATATTTAAGAAAAAAGTCACAAAAATATGACCCATAATTTATAATTTTTTAAAGATATTCAAATTTAAAATGTTCTGGGGTAAACTCAACAGTTCTAATCGCGGGTTAAATGTCTATATCTTTAACAAAATATTATATGTGGTGTGAAGGTCGACAGTAGAATCAACTTTGAAACTTTTTATTGAAATAATTTGTTTTAAGTCATTTCCATTTCATCTAAAAATATCATATAATTTCATGATTTGTAACACTGGAACCCAGCGGACGAGACCGCCTAACTAATTACACAGGTCAACAAATATCAATGTCAGAAACATGAATTTTATGAAAACATAAAAAAATGCATTTCCATGATGGCCTAATCTCATATATATTTTTCGTTTTTCGTAGTTTCTTTCGTCTCTGGCTCCTTAGATCCGTCTATAACGAAAAAGGGCCTTTATTGACCAAATTGACAGATCTAAATATTCCCTAAACAGAAAAAATTTAAAAATCTTAATTGCATATAAAAATCTTTTTTAACTACTTATATTATTCATCACATATAATGAAAAATAAATTTTATTAATATATCAAGCTCTTACATCGGCATTTAGATAATACAAAATATTTCGCGTCCAAACTTAAATACGACACGATATATTATCGGTTTTTAATGTAAATATTATTTGAAGTTTAAATTTAACAGTTTAAATGTTGTGAATATGCAAAAATAAAATTTCAATTTATTTTTGTTTTTGAATCTTTTTTGGTTTTTTTACCTTTTTTTCTATTTTCAATGTTTATAAATGACTAACTGAGTTTGATTAGGAAATACGGTAAACAGATTTGATGTTCCTTAAGATGGCAGGTTTAATCTCTGTAATTATCTCCTAACTCTCAAAAAATTGTTGACCTGTGTTATGAGTCACATTATGTATTATAAATATGGTTAATCGGTAAAGATGTGATTAAACGGCAGGACGAAACATTTATAAATGTTTCGTGTAATTGTCCTACCAATTACGAATGGCAAAAGGGGGTTGGCCCAACATGGTACTAACGGCCACATACATAGCATAATTGGCTTTAACCCCAAAACTTCTGATTTACCCGAATTAAATTAAGATTTGCCGACAAGGGTATAAGTTGCCTATGTATATAAAAAGTCTTCCAACCGTTAATTTTGATTACGTGACAGAACGATATTCGAAAGCAGAGTAAAAAAGGTTCAGCCGGCAATCAATTGCCAAATAAACATAAACTATGGTTAAGGCCGCCAAACTACCTATAGTAGGGCAGTGTTTGTCGAGGACTTTAGCGCCGCCTAATAATTAATTTCATTTAGATGACTTTTAAATTTTACTAAAAATATATTACCAAAAGAGTTTTTAAACCACCCTAAAATAATTACCTCTTTTTAATTTTTTTAATTTTATATTCTGGTTCTAGAACTTGTGGGTAGCCTTAAGCTATTAACATTTTGTTTCATCACCACTTGTTTCATAATTATCCTTTCTGATAATAATGTTTCTATCTTTAATCTCAAACTTATCATTTTTAATATCGTATCTGCGATTATGTGCACAGCAATATAATTACATGTAACGTAAATCTACAAGTGACATGCATAATTGCCAGAGCCAGACATATGTTTGCTGACTTTTTGGACACGGTTTGAGGTTGATAGCACATGGCATTTTGTTCATTTTGTAAAAATCCTGATAAAAATGAGGCCAAGCTCAAGTCTAAAATGATAGATAAACTGCTGAAAAAGGATAAAAAGGAATATTTTAATCAAGTAAAATTACTACTTCTTGGTCCTGGTGAAAGCGGGAAAAGTACATTTATGAAACAAATGAAGATTATTAATGGAATTATATTTAACAAGAATGAACTTGAAGAATACAAATTTACTATTTATCATAATATTATCCGAGCTAATCATGCATTACTTGAGATTAGATCTAAACTGGCATTGCTGCCATGGCATTTACCTAATAATGTGCTTTACAAAAGCCTTTCCTGTCTCATAGAAGATACCATAACAGAGCAAACTTTTAATGATAATATAGCTGCAATAAAAAATTTATGGAATGAAGATAATATTTTGAAGCTATTAGATAATCAAGTTAGTTTTATTTTGTTTTATGTGTTTTAGATAGATTGTATTTCATATTTTAAAAATCATTTGGACAGAATTGGATCCCTGGTACAATTTACTAAATTAATTTACTTATTATAAACAATAGTAATTATATTTAAATTCTAGGGCTATATTCCTAACAATGATGACATATTGCATTGTAGAAAGGCTACAAGAAATATAGTTGAGCATGTAATTAATATTCATGGCCATCCTTTTAGGTTTGATTTACTTTAATTATAATTAAAAATTTTGTTGAATTGGCTTTTCACAGAGCAATTTGAAAATGTATTAAAATCAATGACAATTAACAAAACTAAAGTTACGTGTATTTTAGACACTTGGCTATCAATGTACATGTAAATAAAATATCTGTTTAATTTGTCAAATGACCGTTGTTTACAAGGAGTAAATTAATTTTTTAAACTAATTGCCCTATAAACAAAGATTAACACATATATTAGCTCCCTCACTTATACCTAATTTGTTATAAGTTAATGTGTTTTTTGCACTTCTTTTTGAAGCATTTGGTTAAGTGAGAGTTCTTAATCTTCCAGGGTGTAACAAGCAAAATGCCTCAAACTTTAGGGTAGTTTAACATTATTTTAATTGCAAAAAGCCTTATATTGGGCATGACCAACCTATAAATTTTTGTTATTAATGAGAAAAAATGGTATGAGGATAGCTAGCACCCAAAACCTATCTACCAATAATGAAGCTTTACATCTGATTGATTTATTAATTTTGTCAATTTTTTAGTGAATCTAAATAACCTTATAAATTTTTTAAATATATTTTACTTAATATTATAAAATAGGTCCTATAATTTTGTTATATAAGCGTGGGAATGGGATCTAAAAGGGTGACATATTCACATAAATGGAGTTAAAGTTATAGAGCCCTATGGCATGTGGCCATATTTCTGTCATTTAGAAAACATTTTAATCCTTATTAATTTAAAAAAACATCATATGGGTAGTAAGCCCAATTTTTGATCTTTACCTCCACAAATAGGTGTTTTTGTCTTCTATTGTTTATAGATATTAAACTATTTTGACTACTTATGGGGTATGGGTTTAGGAAAGAAGGGTGTGAAATATTTACAATGTTTAATTGGAGTTTGCCTGAACGCATAGGATTAGACAAAATCTTTTTTATTTAATACTTAAGTTTTAATTGTTAATTAATATGCTTACATCAAAATAATCCAATGGATTTTGTTAACATGCAAATCATTTTGAGATACTTGTATTCTAATTTATATACTTGGATATACTTCTATTATTCCTATGTAAATTTCTATTCTATATTTATGGGACATTCAATAATAAAACAGCACATATAACTTTTTATATCCTCACTTCTTACATTGGCGACGAGGATGGGATCTGGAGTTTTCCAGAAGGACCTCCCGTCGGCCATCGAGTTTATTTTAAATAAATTGGAAAATTGTTTTTTTAAAGTAATTAAATTTAACCCCCTTTTATTTGTTGGCCCGATTATTCTTGTGGAAAACTGATTCTAATTGAGGGAGGAACCATACAAGTAATTGACGCATAAGGTCCATATACAGCGAATGATGCACCTTACAATTACGCTCATCAATGTCAATCAGGGATTACGAATTATAGCTTCGTCTGAAAGACAGAAGTGCCGTAACAAGACAAAAATTGATGGAGCAACGAATTTGTCTAAAAGACAAGCACACCACGGTCTAAAACGATTGCGCATCAACTAGTACTGAAATGGCCCCCTAATTAAGAATCGAATCTCATTCATACGGAATTGAGATGTCTGAAAAACAGACAGAAAGGTCAAAACATAGACCGGAAAGGGTTTTCCAATGTCCAAAAAATGGCAAGAAACACGGTGCCTGAACGATCATTGAACCTAACCACCGAACCATATGGTCCTGAAAGACCTGACGATAAAGCCCAAACTCTTAACGATTATCTTCAACGAACGAACGATCTATGTTCTTTACGATGGGGCTAACGACCGAACGGATATTGGTCCGCAACGACTTGAAGTGGTCCTCGACCTGACGATAACGGTCTTCTACCCAACGATAACGGTCCTCTACCTAACGATAACGGTCCTCTACCTGACGATAACGGTCCTCTACCTGAGACGATAACGGTCCTCTACCTGTCGATAACGGTCCTCTACCTGACGATAACGGTCCTCTACCTGAGACGATAACGGTCCTCTACCTAAGATGATAACGGTCCCCTACCTAAGACGATAACGGTCCTCTACCTGACGATAAATGGTCTAAACGACCTGAGAATAAATGGTCTAAACGGCCTGACGATAAATGGTCTAAACGACCTGACGATGAATGGTCTAAACGACCTGACGATAAATGGTCTAAACGACCTGACGATAAATGGTCTAAACGACCTGATGATAAATGGTCTAAACGACCTGACGATAAATGGTCTAAACGACCTGGCGATAAATGGTCTAAAAGACCTGACGATAAATGGTTCTCAACGACCTGACGATAATTGTTCCTCAACGACCTGACGATAATTGGTCCTCAACGACCTGACAATAATTGGTCCTCAACGACCTGACGATAATTGGTCCCCGACCTGATAATTGGTCCTCGACCTGATGATAATGGTCCTTGAACTGATAATTGGTCCTCGACCTGATGATAATGGTCCTTGAACTGATGATAATAGTCTTCAACGACCTACGAATATGAAACACCGATGAATATTGAACGGATGAATTATAAACGACCGACGAATACTAAACGATCGACGAATAGGCCAACGACTTACGAATACTAAACGATCGATGAATACTAAACGATCGATGAATACTAAACGATCGACGAATACGAAACGATCGACGAATACGAAACGATCAACGATTACCAAACGATCGACGAATACCAAACGATCGACGAATACCAAACGATCGACGAACACTAAACGATCGACGATTACCAAAAGACCGACGAATACTAAATCACGGCCCCACAAGAGACTTAGACTTTGTAACTAATACACGATTACTTTTATGGATCAACAAAATCTCAGCAATCGACTAAGATCGATTACAAATCGGGTAGAACAAACCTCGCTGATTGCCTACCCCGTCCCTCGGTAAAAAATCATAAATTTAATTGGGATGAGAATGATGCAACTAAGTACGTTTTTAACGCTAAACGAGTTCGTACTTAGACTTAAACAGCTTAAGACGTGACCATATCTGCTTATGACCCAAAGCCACCGATAGTAAGACTGGTGTCCCATGCGAAACACTCAACGATGCCTTACGGACGTTTCGTAAATCAAAAGGACATCCTGGTAAACATCTAATCTAGTTTGAAGCATTAAAATGGATGAAATCAGCTGCCTCTACTCAGTCTATGACAAGCCCATTGCTCGTTAATATGTCGACCATTGATAACATCAACTTTACGAAAAAGTCCTACCTTGATTTACTTGTCAAACAACTTGGTAGAGATTTGCGACGCCGTCAGAATCAAATAAAAAGGGGACAGTAATGTTAGTATGCAAATCATTTTGAGATACTTGTATTCTAATTTATATACTTGGATATACTTCTATTATTCCTATGTAAATTTCTATTCTATATATATGGGACATTCAATAATAAAAAAGCACATATAACTTTTTATATCCTCACCTTACAGATTTTTTTTTAGATTTTATAGATTAATAAAATATT
>JAUIRJ010000666.1:0-10581 GCA_030555515.1 Acutogordius australiensis
GGGCAGGTCTATTCGGTGTAAAATGAACTCGTGTAAAATGACCTTTTACACGAGTTCATTTTACACCGAATAGACTTTTACACGAGTTCATATTACACCGAATAGTAGAAACGCTTTGCAACATATGTATTATATTTAAATGATAGTTTTCTTATGTAAAATTTTATGAGGATTCCAAATATGTTATTCATTTTGTCTAACTCTTTTAGTTTTTAAAAAAATGTGATTTTAAAATTTTATTAATTATATAAATTAGCATTAATAAATTTTTACAAATTTATTAATTATAATCGACCAATCTAACATTATACAACGAATTTAATTATCTCAATCGCGAAATTACATTTTCTATCTCATAATTTCTGTTAAAATATAGATTAATAAAGCCCATTGTTAGTTCGGAAATTTTATTATAAATAGATGAATTGTGAGTCTTTAGTTTATAACTCGTGTTGCCGAGAGGTTAGAGTTTGTCTCTCCAGCCCATGCGTGCCCGGTTCTATTCCCTGAGGATACATTTTTTTAAATATTTTTTTAATATACCCAAGTGTTGCCTGACTTAGTTTAAATAATAGCAGTTCCTAAAATGTTATTTTGAACACTTAAATGTTGTTATATTTTATCCCTGGAGCTGCCTGCACTATTAATTTATTATATGACCCATAACATTACGATATTGATATATACATAGAAAAATCAAATAAATTGTAAAAATGATAAAAATTTATATATTTTAGACTTTAAGGGGCGAAATCCCTTTTTTAAAAAACAACCATTATATATGTAAGAATTCATACTCATCGCAGTTGGAGTAGGATCTTTATTTTTTAAGGTTAATTAAAAAAAATTCTTAAATAAGTGAAAAAATTTATATTAACATATTAATTATAAATTAAAATAAAAATGCCGAATTTATTAGTAAATGAGAAGTATGTGGCTCACCTTTTATGAAAATCAACATAAGAAGGGCCTAAATCTACTAGTTGAACTACAAAGTTTCCTAGAGGTATTTTTAAGTTATTGACAAAAAAATAAGGTTTAAAAAAATTATAATATAATATTATCTTAATTACCTAAAATAACATAAAAACATTTCAGGAACTACTAAAATATTTTTAACAAGTCAGGCAACACTTGGGTATATTAAAAAAATATTTAAAAAAAATGTATCCTCGGGGAATAGAACCGGGCACGCATGGGCTGGAGAGACAAACTCTAACCTCTCGGCAACACGAGTTATAAACTAAAGACTCACAATCCATCTATTTATAATAAAATTTTCGAACTAACATTTGGGCTTTATTTATCTATATTTTAACAGAAATTATAAGATAGTGAATGTAATTTCGCGAATGAGATAATTAAATTCGTTGTATAATGTTAGATTGGTCGATTATAATCAATAAATTTGTAAAAATTCATATATGCTAATTAATATAGTTATTAAAATTTTAAAATCGCATTTATTTAAAAACTAAAAGAGTTAGACAAAATTGAATAACATACTTGGAATCCTCATCTAATTTTACATAAGAAAACCATCATTTAAATATAATACATATGTTGCAAAGCGTTATTACTATTTGGTGTAAAATGAACTCGTGTAAAAGTCTTTTACACGAGTTCATTTTACACCGAATAGACCTGCCGCTACCTAAGTTTCAAACAACTCTTGGAGCTGAGTTCACCACTCTAATGGTTAGTGCACATAAAACTCGAGTTATTTGCTTATTTTTACGGAACGTTGCTTGCAGTTACCTTAGGTATTTGATAAAATCCTAGTTTTGTCTTGCTTTAAACGGTTAGGTGTATAGCTTTTGTAAAATGTCAATTTTGGCTAATCTATTATTTTGATATGGCAATGTACCCTATAGAATTTTTTTAATATTTCTGACGTCTATTGGTAGTATTATCATAAAATCTGTGCAGAATTTTAGCAGAACATAATACCGTCTTGCGCGAACATCTGAATTTGCAATCCCAGCCATGGTTGCGTTCAGGCTATAACATTAAATCTTAAAAATTACGCGACTATTTCTGTTATACAAGTACTTTGAAAACAGGTAAATTGCGCCCTCTAAATTTTGTGTTTAATATTTTTGTCTCGTGTCATGCCTAATGCTGTACATATGATGATTCGGGCTTGTTCGCATTAGGGTCGCTTAACCTGTAACGGGAACGTTTATTGTTAGTGCGCAAATCACCTTACCGATTTCTTTTAATTAATTTTTAGCTATGTGGTTTGGTCTGAGGCAATTTAAATAATTTGACGTGAAAGTGACCGCAGTTTTAAATCGGGCATGCAGCAAGAATACCATAGTTTTTTAAATTAAACGCCATTTTTGAACGCTTTAAAAATATGTGGCCAATAACTGTTTTATGCAGCTTTTAAGCCTATAATTAAGGGCTAAACAAATAGGAAAGTCGGAATTTTTGCTTCCCAACCTACGGCAGTTGTGCAATATATAATGCTCTCAATTTGATTATTTTTAAAGTCCAATTTTTAGTAAATTCAAAATATTACTATTGAAGCAATAACTACATAAGTTTTGTGCTGGGAAAACAGTAAGCCATAAAACTTCGGCTCATTTTTTCCCCCAAAACTTGGGGAAAGAAAGGGCGCTACTTATAATGGGCTAAAACAAGATTCAAAAAAAGCCCACACAAAGAAAAGGGGCAAAAAAAACTAGAAAAAGTGGCTCTAAATGCCCCCCGAAAAGCTTATTTTTTATATAATTTTTCAAAAATCTTAAAAATTAAAAACTTTAGGAAATTTTTTTCCACCGCACTAAAAGACATATTAAATCCTCATTCGTAAGCATAGCATTCAAATAATATTTTGAATCTTTTAACATTAAATTCATATTTCTTAAATATGCGTGGTGGCAGCCGATCATATTTAATATAAATTGTTCGGGCTTTAATAGCCTACAGGTCTAACAAGGCCTTAAAGGATTATATTGGCAGTGCTCGGCCTTTGGCCCAGGTCTCTAATAAATGCTGCCTTTTAAGTTTTATGTTAGGCCCCTTCTAAAATTTACCCGGTAGTATATCAATTTTTCTTGTTTAAAATATTTAAAAATAAGAAAATGATTATCGGCCCCACCCGTTTTATTAGGCAAGGCCGGGCCCGGCTTTTTTTGGGCAAAATCACCGGGCCGGGTGGGCTTTTGAGTCTCGACTTTGATTTCTAGTACCTTAACATGTCCGGTAATTTTCAGAAAATATGATTTTTTTTTAACCATTACCATTCAAATTAAAATATATTTTAAATTATAGTTAACCTAAACCGTATTGATCGATTTTTTGTATTAATAAGATTTACAAATTTATTTCGGTAAACATAGATGGGGCCTATAAATTCGTAAGAGTCTCAGGTGTCAAATGTAAATGCAAAAGTTTAGTAATTAAAACATTAGATATCGTAGAAATTATGCAGCTATCAACCGACCTAAAGGAAATTACTTTAAATATCTGTGCAAAATATGGTATTAGAACCAATAAAATCTATTCAATCAAAACAATCAAGGGGCAAAATCAACGGCCTTAACCTTTGAAAATTACCTACAGTACAGAAAGCATACAAAGCTTAATTTTAATGGTAAAAAAAATGATGGGTAAGTTTTTTTCTCAAAGCTTCTAGTAGTTTTTTTCAAAAAAAAGGCACTTTTTTTTGAATATGCTCCTTTTCTTTAAACAGAAAAAGGGGCTTTACTTTTGCCATGCCCACAAAATCGTGCATTTTGGGGAAAAAACTCAAAAAGTTGTTAAAAAAAACATTTATTTCTTCCCCCAGCAAAAATTGTTAAAAAAAACCATTTATTTTTTTTTCCCCAGCACTGCTTAGGTTAATCAAATTTGAATTAACGAATTGCAAACTAGCTTTTAAGACACTAACATTCTACCCGAACAAATGAAAACTTGAGATATTCAATTTATTTTGTTTAAATTAACATGTTTATATTGAATTTAGAGTTTAATTATTCTTCCCCTAAATAAACATAAGCCTTTTTTGCTACGTTAATATGTCATGGACGCCTAAATTTATTAATTTTTTGCATAAAAACAACTTAACTCCTTTTTAAAACGGTAACATTGAATTTATAAATAGTTGACTTGATGCATGGTATGAGTCCCAGAGGATAGGCAAAATTAAATTTACCTGGCAATAATTCTTTATTTATTTGATTTTAATATATATGGTTTGGCCATTGAAAATATAAAACAATGTTAAAAAACAACGGCGCTGATTAAAATTTTAAACCTTTTTATTATATTGCTAACATTGTGATTTGCAGAATCTAGTGCGTTTGTACTATATTAAAACATTAATAATGTTGCAGCAAATAATAATATCTTCAATAATAATGAAATTTTCAAAATTTTATAAAAATTAAATTTTGTAAAAAAACGCAAATTTCGAAAAAGTTGCCAAATTTAGTTTATGCACATAAAATGCTTTTACTGAAATAATAAATTTTTTAAAAAATTTTGAAAAAAATAAAATTAAATTATACGAAAAAAAACTCACTACATATGGCCTTATGAACAATTCGTGTGTTTTTTGATATAGTAAATGTACCTATACATAGCCCATGTGTAAAATTATGCCTAAAATTTAAAGCGAATTTTGCCTAAATAATATTTTCTAACGAGGAAGGACCCTCTTTTTAACTAAGCTGATGTTAAAAAGTTTTAATTATTTTCTAAAATCTGTTACAACCGACTTTTTTTGTATTATTGTGCAAAACAGTTTAGATACGAACCTGTTAATCAAAATATATTTTTTTAATTATGGTCATATTCCCCGTCGATTGTTGAATGTTCCTCTAACTATGCAAATAAAAACCCTGTAAAAACAATGTGTTCGATTATCCTAAATGTATAAGGACTGTATTTGGCAATGTCACCTTATTTGAATACTTTAGTCTAGATATATCCTTCAATCAAAAAAAAAGCCCAGCAAATTTTTTTATTGCGTTACCCTAAATTCGCCCGTAATAGCCATTCGTAAAAGATTGCGACATTTAGTGCGATACAAAAAAGTCTGGGCTGTAGAGACAAATTTAATCATATATCATTCAACCGTTAAATAGTTTTTTGGGTATTTAAAAAAGTTTTTCTACTAAGTGCGTCAGCAAAAACATTTTTGATGCTAATAGATTGCTATTGCCATATTAACAGCACTACGAAATATGTGGCAAAACTACTTGGTAGGCTTATTTGCAAATAAATGTAAGGCTATATAATTAAAAAAATTGGCTATAATTTAAATTATACTTTCATTGAAATAGACTAAACATTTGATGCAAATGAGCATGTTGAATTTTGCATTTTTATAAAATTGCTTTTTTGATAACAAATTGTGTTTTTTTTTAAATTTAGTGTTTTTTATTTTAAAATATAAAAACACTTTACTTTTAAATTAATTTTTAGAAGTTTATTTACCAACAATTCAAAAAAAAAATATTTCTCTTTGAGTTAGTTTATAACACATTTTTTCCACAGGTAGCCAATTGTTTTTCAAATCTATGTGTTAAGCAAATATATATCCCTTAGCATGAAATATTTTATAAATATTGTGAGCTTAAATTAAAACTAAAAAAATGAAGAAAAGTACATTTGATTAAACATTAAGGTGGCTAGTGTAAAATAACTTTAAAAACTAAATTTTTTTAGCATATCCTATAGAAACAAAAAAAAATATTTAATTATTTTCTGATATTAATCGTAAATATTTTTATAAAAAATTTTTATACATTTTTGAAATTAGTTAGCCGCAGTTTTTGCAGCTGTTTTTCCTTGTGGATTTTATCTTAGCTTCCTTTTCGATATGGTAATTTCATGCCTTTTGCTAATTTTATTAGGGGTTTGTTAAAGTTTTAAAAAATAAAGCTTACTTCAAACGGTTCCAAGTAAAATTTAAGAGGAGACGAGAAGGCAAGACGGATTATGCCGCTCGAAAGCAACTTGTCGTTCAGGATAAGAATAAGTACAATACACCCAAATACAGAATGATTGTTAGGTTTACAAGAGGCGATATTATATGCCAAGTATTTTTTTTTTATAATACAAGTTTGATATATTTAAATTTTATAAGATTTATAACTCTGAATGTGATATGGCTCAATTTCATATTTAATGCTTTGTTTACTGTTAAAATTAATATGAGTTTTTGTTTACATTTGGAAAAATATTATTTTATTTTTTTCCTTCTAGATATATTGGTTTTTAAAATAGCTTTTTTGTATCAAAAAGTGTTTTTGTACCTATACAATTAAAAATAGGTGGTTTCTAAGTTATATATGGATTAAATATTGTGGTTTGTTTGAAAATATTACTATCACTGTGTATTTTTAAATTGTTTTGCCCTTGGTTTAATAATTTACTGTTATACAATAAAGATTGCCTATGCTAAGATAGAAGGGGATGTGGTTGTTGAATCTGCTTATGCACATGAGCTTAAAAATTATGGCTTAAAGGTTGGACTCACCAATTATGCTGCTGCCTATTGTACTGGGCTCTTGCTTGCAAGAAGGGTATTACTATGTCATAAATTTATTAAATTTATATGTTAATCAAACAAAGAACATGATTAAAATCATTATTCTGATATAGCTTATGATATAATATAGGAAGAGTATGAGTTCTTTGTTTGCTTTGTTATTTTTATAGATTAATATTTATATCACTAACAATTTATTATATAAAGTTTAATTATTGTTTAAAGTTTACACTTTTTACATACATTTGGTATCGAAACTAATGCACATTAATTTGATATCTATTTTATTAATTAATCTTATAGTATTTTAAAATCGTCTAAGTTGAAATTGATGAAGAAGAATTAATAAAATAATTGATACAAGCAATTTTTGAATTAATTAATTTCTCTGGTTCAAATAGCTCAGTGGCAATCATTCTGCCTTAAACCCAGGAGGTTGCGAGTTTGCATCTGTGCGCAGTAGCTATTTTTCTTTAAAAAAAATAAGTGCAACTACTTTAAAGTTTTTGAGTGGCCTACTTAGGCAGTAGGTCTTAAACTATATGTCTTAAATTAAGAGCCTAAGCTAAAAACTTCAGTCGCCGGCGTGCGAGCAAATCTTACTATTTAACCCGTCGGCAATATTAATTGCTTCAGGTTAAGAGTCAAAGTCCTAACGGGTATGGCACCCCTAAGTGTGGAAAGGTATGGGGGAAACCTCAAACCAATTGTTTTTTTTAAATTAATTTCTCTGAAATATTATTTTATTTTTAGATCAAGTTTTAAATAAAACGTATTGTTGGTAACGTTTTAAGGCTTTTTATACAATTTAAAAATCAAAATTTAAAATTATTTGTAATGTTTATTAAGATACTACACTATAAAAAAAATACTTTTACCCTAATATTTGGGTTGAGATTATAATTAAAAATAAAAAAGGTATTTGCTTAAAATATTTTGTTTGAAATTCATATATCTGCTTACCCCAATCTTGTGTTAATACATGTAACTGCGCGTCAATAAAATGGGTTTTATAAAAAACTTGGCAAAATAAGTTGAAAATTTTGAATTCCCCTATATAAAAATCATAAAGTTTTACTATTTTTGTTATAAACTTTTTATTATGAATATTTAAAAGGTTTTTGCATTTCCCTTGATTATTCATTTTCCCTCTTTAGAATATTTTGAATGTTTTATATTTATCTTTTTGAAATTAATGCTATTTGTTCAATATTGTATTATAGTTTTTATAAAGATGCATATCAAATCATTTAATATTTATTTTTAATAGATTCTTGAAAAATTTGGGCTTGATAAGCATTACGCAGGTGCTGAGACCATTGATGGAACTGACTATGTAGTTGAAGATGCTGATAATTGTCCTGGAGCTTTTAAGTGTAACTTGGATGTTGGTCTAGCTCGAACTACGACAGGTGCAAAGATTTTTGCCGCTTTAAAGGGAGCCTGTGATGGAGGAATTGATATCCCTCACAGGTATATTTACTTTTCCCAACATTTAATTTTTTATATATTGTAACATATTTATTTAGCTTATTATTTGCAGAAACTATTTTATAAATTATTTTATTTTGATATAGTGTTTGCTTTAATAAGTAGCATAATTTGATCCTACTATATTTGAAAGTGTAAATTATAAAAAAAATTATGATGTGTTAGATAGTGCTATAATCACGAATGTTTTCAAGCTTATTGAATGTTTTGCTAGAAACTAATTTTTTAACAAAAATTTTGCAAACAATTTTTTTTTATAAAGTTTGACAATATAATTTGTTAATTATACTTTTCATGAATATTTATACTTGTGCCAATTTTTAATTTATTTTTTATTTTCTATATCTCTGATAGCACCAAACGTTTTCCAGGCTACGATAAGGATAGCAAAGAGTATAACCCCGAGGTGCACAAGGAACGTATTTTTGGCTTGCATGTCGCCAATTACATGAAAATGTTGCGAGATGACGATGACGAAAAATATCAGAAACATTTTGCGCAATACATCAAGAATGGCGTTGACCCTGATCAAGTATTTTTGGACAATATTATATTTTTTTATCTCAAACAATTAATTTTGTTATGCGGTATACATTATTGACAAATTTGGCTCAAGTGATATTGCAACCTATAATAAAATTTAATGTAATATTTGCTATAATGCACCCCTTTTAATTTTGGCTCAACATGATTATTTACCAATAGCTACAAATTTTTTTATTAATGATATCTTGTTTTTTAAACATCTCAGATGGAAGCTCTCTACCAAAAGGTTCATGCCGCTATAAGAGAGAAACCAACGCGTGTACAAAAACCCGTTAAAAAATACGAAAAGCCACCAAAAAGGTTGTAATATTTTGTAAACATTGTTTTTGCAACTTTTACACTCATGAATAACATTAAATTTATTTATCTAAATAATCATCAGCTTTATATCCTTTTCCAAGATTTGAAGTACATCATTTAGGTATATAAAATTATTAATTTACACATGGCTTTAGTTTATTAATATTAATACATTTATTCGGTTTATTTATTAGATGGAACAAAGCCAAGCTAACTGCAGCAGCTCGAAAGGGTAGGATAAAGCAAAAGATTGCCATCAAGAAGGCTCAATTTGAAAAAGCGGCTATGGAAATTGCCGCTTAAATGTTGCTCGCTAAATATATGGAAATGTTTAAAGAATTACATATTTATTTATGAAATTGTAATAAAGGAAAAGTATATATCACAATTGTTTTTCAATTATCATTTCTTTAAAAAAGCAACCACAGCTTTTTTGGGAAATTAAGAAACGGAATAGGACATATGTTAAAAATAATTATATGTATAAAATATTATTGTCATAATTTATTTATCATGTTTAATTTTAATGTTTGTCATTATTTTTAAATTTCATTTATATTTCACTCTGCAAGCCTTTACAATCTCTTGATTCGTCAAATATGTTATATCAAAACTGTAAATATAGAATACCAATTTATAAATCTTGAGGATAGAAAAAATAGAGAAAGAAAGTAAGGATAAATAAAATATTTTAAAATAATCCTATTATCGCCCGTAGGCCACCAATTGCGACATACTCTGCGATACCCAAAATGTATGCAGCAGAGACAAGTTTAATTATATATCATTTAACCCTTCAAAATTATTTCAGTTATTCGGGAAATTTGAAAAAATCGTTTTTAAGTGCAACCGCAAAAAAAATATTCATGGTTAAGTTTTTTTAGCTTGTAATAAAAAAAAATGTTGGGCCGTTCAAAATCAGGCCCGGTCAGGGCCTAAATTTAAATAACCAATCCGGGCTTATATTTTAAATTATGTTGAGAGGGCCGGGCCTGTAGTTTGAACTTTAATATTGAACCTCTTTTTGTTAACCCGCGAAATTTTAACCTCTATAATTTCAAGAGTTTTAAATCTAAAAACTTAATTTTTTACTATTGTGAAGAAAAATACGTGCTCTCATTATATACTAAGTTATTATTAATGTATATTGAAAATTTTATTTTCACAAAATAGAAAAAATCTGAAAAATGGGAATTTTTTATTTTTTTTATATTACATTAAATAAATATTGTTACTACACTAAATGTATTAAAATAATTGATAAAATCGTGTTCTTAGGTCTAGTAAAATTTTTAGAAAGTTTTATGAAATAACAATATTTTGAAATAAAAATTATTTTTGGCTATTATTTACCTTAAATAAAATATTTTCAAAGAAAATATCATTTACATTATACAAAACAAACATTGTTTATTAATATGTAAAACTATTTAAAAGAATAACTAGATTATAAGGGTGCTTATTTAAGTTTAAATTGAGGCATTATGTGGGGTCTATACGGACCCCAATATTATTTCTAAACAAATTTTGTTATTATAATTAAACCAAATTTTAATTACTAGTTTTTGTATATTATATATTAAAAAATTGGTCACAAATATTTGGCCCATAATATATTAGATTTTTGAACAAAGTCCTGAGGTTCATATGGACCACACATAGTTATATTTATTTAGAAAAAGCCAAAATTATATTAGATATAATAATGTAGGTTTTTAAATTTTTTTTTATATATAGCA
>JAUIRJ010000667.1:0-10553 GCA_030555515.1 Acutogordius australiensis
TCAATTCCACCTCAATCCAACAAGTCCGGGAGGGGTACCCCTTTTGATTTGGCTGAGATTTTGCATGAAGGTAGTATCTAAGGGTATCTCATAATCTGGAAATTTTTTTTGACCGGAAGTGATTTTTGACGGAGATAGGGGCAAAAGAAAAAAAAATTGCAAGGTGAATTTTCACATTTGATGCAACTTTGGGAGGTTATAAGTCAAAAAGTATTATAGCTAGAGACTTAACTTTTTTTTTATTTTGAAGAGGATAATAAGGGCTATCTTGCATGTGTTTATTAATTTAAAAAATTTATTTTAAAATTTTACAATTTTGTAAAGAACATTCAGTTTGATATAACTAAAAAAACGTATTTTTGAATTTCTTAAAAATTTGCTGAAATACAGTCCTTAGTATTCATTATTAATATGTAAACTCAAAAGTATGGGACCAACTAGACTTTTTAAAAAATTCAAAAAAAAAATTTTTTTTTTGATTTTTTAGACAAAAATTTGCTCCCTGGACTATATTAAAATATTTAAAAGTGCCAAATTTAATTATATATAAGAAGTTAGACATAGGGGCAATCATGTTAGGCTATAACAGTTTTATTTATTTGATTCATACTATGGTCAATTTTGGAAAGAAAAAGGGAACTTTAGATCAAAAAAATTGGTAATTTTCATTATTTTACTTCTATCTTCTAAGCCGACTTTCTGGGTCACTACCAAACCAATTTAAAAATTTAAATATGCATTTTATACATAAAACATCGCTGTATAACATAAATTTCCCCCAACATTTTTTAACGAACCAAATTCTTTTTATGTTATAAAAACAGAAGTTTGCCAAGTTTTTTAGAATTTTAAGGTGGAAAAAATAAAAACATAAAATTTGTATGCTTTCATTTGTCCACTTTTACTAGTCTTTTTTAGTTTGATGAACAATATTAGAAATTATACATAATTCTTAATATTTATACTCGGCAAAATTCAAAAAATTTGTTAAATTTATTGTATAAAAAAAATTTTGGGAGGATTTTTGAAAAAATAATAAGGTCAAAAAATTTGTAAATTTATTTTTTTTTCTTTATTTAATAGTTTTCAAATAAAACAGCCTCAACAATGTTAAATCTGACAAAAATAAGTAAAATAGAATATATTTGGCCTATTTAGAATATTATGATTCAACATATTTTCTTTTTTTTATGATTATTAACAAACTTAAAATAAACGTAAAAAGTCAATTATTTTATGAAACATAGTGATATGGTTTTTTGATATTATAAATACATAAAAGAAGTCAGTTTTAGGGTTAAACAACTTTAAATGATTATAACGGGCAGAATTAGCTTCAATGATGAATTTTAAGACTAAATATTAGACTCAATTTAATATAAATAAAATATAAACATTTAGCCTTTTTTACTAATTTTTACAAATGCCAAATATGTTTTTAAAAGGCTATTTAGAACAAGGCATACAATATATATCTAACCGACCTTAATCAAGTTTAAAAATCAACAATTTTAGTTCCAATTACATTTTAGTTTTATAATATAGACGCACTAGACCTATTAAAAAGGAAATATCACTGTTACTTGATTCTATAGGCATATGGGTTTAGGCATTGAACTAAAGTTTTTTATAACTAAATGCGTTCCTAACGAATTTTAACACAAGAATATGTTTTAATAAATATAACAAATTACAAATTTAATTAAAATTATGGAATGATTTCATAATCTTCTTTTTTTTGTAATTTACCTATCTCGTTCTTTTAAGATTTTCTATACATAACATATTACTATTTTTTTTAACACTTAAACAGGCAAATTATGACTGATTATATAGGTTCTAGATATTATTAGTTAATTATGCAAAAATAATAAAAAAATAAGCTTGCACAGACGAATACAATCTGCGTTAGTTTTTTGACACCTAAAAATTTGCTGTTTTTTGGCAAATTTAGGTATTTTTATTGTAGAAGCGTCAAAATCAAATGAATAAAGCTGGGGCTATTATATGTTATTAAGCGATATTTTATCTATAAAATAAATGTTAAATATTAAAAAAAAGTTGGCTGGTTAACCAGAAAGTCGATTTTAAAAATTGGCAAAATTTTAACTTTTTTCGGTTCTGAGGTTCACTTTTTCATTGAAAATTTAATAATAGTAATAATCAAATAAATCAAACTATTATGGTCTAACATAATTGCCCATATGTCCTGCTATTTAAATATTGTGAAATTTGGCACTTTGGCATATTCCAATATAGTGCAAAGGGCATAAATATGTCCCAAAATTAGGGCAAAAAATTGATTTTTTTAAATTTTGTAAAAAGTCATGCCGGTCCCAAACTTTTGAAATCATATAGTTATTAACATTATTAAGGGCCATATTATATAAATTTTTCAGAAAATTCAAAGATATGTTTTTTGAGCTATTTGTGTCTAAACTTAACTTTAATTTTTTGATAATTTAAAAAAAAATTTTTTTAAATATTTTCTGCATTTAAGGTAGCCCTTATTACGATCTTCAAAATAAAAAAAAATTATGACTCTAGCTATAATACTTTTGATGATACATGCGCGCAAAGTTGCCTCAAATTTTTTTTTTGCAAAAAAATTAAAAATATTTTTGCTCATATCTCGGTCAAAAATCACTTCCGGTCAAAAAAAATTTAGGTTTTTATCAGCACCCAAGAACCCTACCAGTGTGCCAATTTTCAGCCAAAACTGAGACTTCAAGGGAAAAAGTTTGTCGATTTGAGGTGGAATTGACCATATATATATAGCTATTTAAAACGAGCATGAGGTTGTAATTTGCCTCAGGTAACACGGCCCTGCCACACCCATAAAAATGAAATATAATCAAACAAAAAATAGATGATATAAATTATATTGTGTACAGGGCAATTATAAGGAATGATCAAAGCCTGTATCCACGGGTTTGTGAAAATATTGGAGTATGAAGCATATTTTTAATAACTATTAGGCTTGTCGATTTAAGGTGTTATTATAGTTAAACTGGTACTTAATTTAGGTGGGTTAGGGGTTTTATTTTTTGCATTATTTCAAATATATACTAAATTTTGCTACTGAGCCAAAAAAACCATACAGACAGCTAAACATAGAAGACGCTTGTTAAATTGCTTGGCAGTCAAACTCAAGACTGTTTTAACAGTATGGTTGGCTTTCAAATCATAGTTTTGGGCAAAACGAAGCATGTATAAAATGTCCCACAAACACCTTTAATTTGGATGATGTCTCTAAATTAGGAAACCCTTTAAAGTTACTTTAGTTCGAGCAAACATGGTCAAATAGCAAGATTTTTATGCCAGAGCCCACCTTGGTTTTAATTCTCACTTTAGCTTCAGTAGGGCCTATTACTTGTGTGGGCCAAGCTTTAAAGCCGCTTTATGCGTCCAATCTATGTTTAAAAAAAAGCCTATAAGCTGAATCAAATACCGGTCCTCATGAAAAAAAAGGCCGGGATACCGCTACTAGTGTACAATTAAAAATTCCTACTTAGTTAACGATAAAAGACGGCAACTTTTTGCGTTTGGAGTTTATAATGCCACGCGTTCAGTAGTTAGCCTTTTATCCTATAATTTAAAATACTGCCTTTTAAACATTTTGAGACTATAATATATTATATTCTTAATTAAATTTTAAAAATGATTTGACCTATATCAACATTGAGATCGGTTGAAACAAAAATCCTAGGTGTAAATTTTAAGTAAGCATATCCAGCGTAGGTCTAAATAACACTCTTATAGTTAGATCAAAGCGCCGTTTCAAATTAAAAACACTTTTTGATTCGGGAAAAGTATTCATAAATTTGTCGTAAAAAATGTGACCGGACGGGGAATATATATTAGTGGTGGCACGCGGAAATGGCTTGTAATGAGTGTATACGATAATGTAACAGTAACATATCTGGTAGCGGACGAACTTGTATTTGCAACGCTACAAAATAACTTAAAAAAAATTCGTAGATTTAACTCCATGTAAGCTCTGGGAAAATGTGCGGTTTATACCCGCATTTAAGGCAAGGCTGGATTTAATCTAAAAAAAACAATATTTCATTGATAATTAAGTCCATTTGCGTAAGAGTTTGAAGATAGACATTGTGATATAGTTGGTAGACGGTAGAAGTACCGAATAAAAATGGTTTTTATACAGCCATATTTTTAGTGACATATTTTGCGGGAAAATACTCAGACGCTTTGCATTTGAGCCTTTAAAAATTTTTTGGAATTGAAATTTTAGAGAATGGGCGTATAAAAATTTCCGTTTAGTTTATGTAAACAGGCGTATGACATTTACTACTATTTAAAAGGATGAGGAAGTTTCGGCAAAATGATTATTTGTTTGAAGGTTGATATTAATACATTGTAAATTAGGTTTTACCATATAATAATACGTGACTAAAATTGTGTCTATAAAAACCGTGAAACGGGGAATTCAGCCAACCTTTGTTTCTCAAATTATTATCAACAATAAAAAAATAAAATATATTTCGACTCAATGGTCAAAACCGGACCAAACATTACATGCGCTACCAAACTGAACAATTATTATTATATAATCCAAAGCCTTAAAAATTTGGTCATATAAGCCAATTTAGCATATTTTGTCCGTAGGATATTAGTAAATTTGGAGAATTAATAATTTTACCAAATATAGCAACAGACAGGACCTATTTAAAATCTTGGAGGCGGGCTGGAATATTTTAACCCGGTTTGAAATAGTTAGATAAGTGGTTTGGTAATCGAATTGCAAAACTATGGGGCTAAGTTATAACAAATAGCTTGATTACCTCTGAAAAAGTGAAGTGAGGGGGAGTTAAGAGGCAACTTAAGTGATTCGTAAAATAGCGAGCAATCCAAGAAATTTTTAAAAACAGTTAAGATGAATAAGTCAAAGGGGCGCAAGTCAGGTTCATACCCTAATTCCCGGTTACAGCCCTGCATTTGGTGGAACGTCAATGTTTGCCGATTTCTTTGTAATTTTTGAGCGAGGAGCATTAATTGCTATGTGTCGATGTCCATAACTCCTAGGGTCAACAGGATTAAGTCCGTGTCTCCACCAATACCATATACAAAATATTACAGCATGCAGGCTTTACAAACCTGTCAAAAGCCGAAATTGTAAGCATGCTATTTTTTTTTAAATTTTCCAAACTATGAATAATATCATTAAATTTGTCTTCATAGCTTTCTTATCGGTGTCGCATTCCAATAGGTTGCTGTTACGGGCGATTTTAAGGTGATTCTTAAAAAATACACTTTTTTGTATATATGGGCAACCAGTCAATTATTATACGCACCTGATGATATTTTAAATCACGATTTTACCCGTCGGGTGTATTAAATGTTTCTCTAACTATGCAAAATAAAAATTTTGAAAAAACGCTTAATGTTTTAATTGCCTAAATGTGATAAGCGCTGTATAGAGCAATGCCATCTTATTTTAATAAGTCAGCCTAGATATATCCTTCAATGTAAAAACAAATGGTCAAGCAATTTTTTTTTAAAGGTTATCCTTAAATTGCCCGTAACAGCCACCTGCTAAAAATTGGGACATTTAAGTTATATACTAAAACGTGCTCCGGAGACAAATTTAATGATATATCATTTAACACTTTACAATTATTAATTTTTCAGAATATTGAAAAAAAAATGGTTATTTCATTTAGTTCGTCCGCTAAAACATTTTCAATGTTAACCCGTGATTAGAACTGTGGGGTCCATATGGACCTGCACATCTTATTGAATATTCTCAAATATTATATATTATTGCAAATTTTTATGACTTTTTTCTTAAATATATAAAATAGGCAAAGTGGTAATAAAGGTCTAAATAAATAAATTTGAAAATCTATTGGGGTCCGTATGAACTCCAATTGATCAATCTCAAAAAAACCATAATATTACCTCAATATAAATTTAAATTAAAAAATTGCTACCTTTTATTTTAGGTAGTCTTTCATTATAGTACATATTATATAAAATGTTTATATTGTACAATGGTATTATGAATTAATTATTAAAAAAACCCAAGTGTTTTAGGTGAGTAATAGCCAAAAAAATTCTATTACATAATATTTTTTTTATTGAATCTTAAAATGTTCTGATTGACCTGTAAACACAATTTAATTAATAATATTGAAATGTGTAATTTATTAATAAGATTTATTTCAGGTTATATAGGAGAAAAATTCCCATTTTTCAATATTTCTACTTTGTGTTAAATTTACAATATACATTAATGATAACTTTATTAGTTTATAATTAAAAAGCGCGTGTTATGTTTCAAACTAATAATAAAATAAAATGCATAACCTTAAAAATCTAAAAGTTATAAAGGTTTAAAATTGGGATCGTATGGACCCCACTGTAGCATTCGCGTTACAAATTTCTCACCCTAGCATTTGCGGGTTAATATAATATTAATCGTTAATAGCAAAATTTTTAGCCTTTTTGTGATTTTTTACTCAAAAAAACCAAGAACTTGATTTAAACGTATCATTAAAAAGACAAGAACAAAATCAATATATACCTAATCAAGTGAAATTTAGCAAAAAAAGTAAATATATAGTATAAAAAAATCTTGGTCGAGAATTGTCTCTCATAAATTTTAATAACTAACTAAATATCACATAAAAACCCATTTTAAAAGATTTTGTGAATTTAAAAATTTATGAGCCAATCCATGTTATTGTATTGACCAAAAGCAACCGAATTGACAAAACAAGATACCATCATAACAAAATAGAAGGAAAGACTTCAAAATTTGGACAAAGGTCTAGGCAGAGAGACTAGAAAAAAACACATCCTCAAATATATCAAAAATCAAATGTTAAAAAACACGAAAAACAACAACGTTTGTGACGTAGGAAAGGTCCTTCTTTTTGTATCTCAAAAAAAATTTGCAAAATGTTTTATATACAAAAACATGGGGAATTTTTATTTTGCGAGTCAAAATTCAAATACAAAAAAAAATAACTAAAAAAAAATGTTAAATTCCAAAAATATATATAGACTGGGTGGTCCCGGTTTGTCTAAAAAACTATAATATCCTAACAGCCACAAAAATGACATGATGAAATTAAGTTGACAAATTCACAAAACTTATATATAACTAGTTTTAAGAAAAAGCATTCCATAAAAGCAAAATAAAAATAATTCCTTCTTTAGTAAAATTTAGGGCCCGTTTGGATCTGACGACTGATTCCATGCAAAGACTATTAATTTAATATTGAATAGCACAATTTTACAATGAATATATAAAAGCTGTAATATTTAGGAGAATGCGGCGTCATTTAAAAAGATAATATTTTGGTATTGGCGGAGGCACTAATCACTATTGACCCCAGGAGTTATGAACATCTCCGCAAAGGAGATTCAACGTTCCTTACAAACGCTATGCTTAGGTTGCCCCTATGTGGACGAACCGGCCAGGGAAAATCGTGTCAAAATATATGTTATTTCACTACCTGAATCCATTTCAAATGTAAAAGCGAATAAATAGTTTAAAAACAAATTTCATTAGATGGCCATCAATATTATAAGAGAAAAGTATATTTAGCGAATAACAACCGAATAAAAAGAGTCAAAAATTGTTATTGTGAAATACGTCCAACTTCAAAAAGTAGGAGATGTTTATGGATAATAATAAATGATGGTGTAAAATTATGTGAATTACTCCATAAAAAAAACGCCGAAAATGAACATTATAATATTATTAAAAAGTGTCAAATACAAAAATTATTATGATTTTTGAAAGGGAAAAAATCAAACTAAAATAATATGAAAACATATTTATAAAAAGTATAGAGAAAAATGTAAAATGAGATATGGAAGGAAAAGATAGAGAGAGAGTAATCATCTCCAAAATATTTCCGGCGCCAGCATCTTGAAAATGTACGAAGGTAGGTAGGTATAAAGGTGTTTTTTTGGTAATACTAGTAGACGACAGACCAAAGGTTACCCCTGTTACCACATTAATAACGATGATTCACAACAAAATAACAAGAGACTAGTTAGGTAGTTGTTAATACGATTAACCTTACTAACATACATAAACAGGAGTTATTGCCTTTTTAAGCTCTATCTATCTACCTTAATATACAGGTAGACACAGTCAGTCAGTTTGTGTTTATAGGTTTCAATTTGCTATCGAAAGCGCTAAAATAAGAATTTTTTGATATTTAAAGGAGGGGGGGGGGGGCGTTTAATTTATTTTTTAAAAATTTGGCACTGAAAAATATGAAATAAAAGTTAAAATATTTTTATTTAAATCTTAGAATTTTAAAAATTTTGATAAAAATTGATCATCTTTAAACGCGACCTAAACCAATTGTGTTTTGATACAACTCACAGAAATTTAGCAAGCTTAACCGCGGCCTGGTGATAAAATGCCATAAACTCTGGCAAATCCGCTTTTCGTTCACATAAAAATATTGGCAATATTATTCTGTACAACATATATTTCATGTATTTTATTAAATTCAGCGTCAACCAGAAAAAGCACAAAAAACAAGAGAATAAAGGTGTGTTATTACAATTATTTATATGTTTCAAAAAAGACAGGTAAGAGAGAGTATGGGTGGAGCCTAAATGTCGCACACTTCTTAAATAGGTAATAATGAAAGTGGTATTAGAGCGCCTTAAAGTCAGCATCATCATCAAATCAAAAAAAAAAGAGACGTTACTACGTGAAGAAGAGATAGAGACGATTGTCGGTAGGCAGGTAGGCCAGGTAGAACACAGCATTAATTAACATAATAATAAGAGCCAGGCCAACATGTCAAACTACTACTACAAGTGTCAATGAAAATCGGAACAAAAAAGTTTTAGGAAACTTAAAGATAATTTGGATGGGCGCGTTCAGAGTTCATTTGTATTTTTGAAAATTTTTAAAAAAAATATTGGTTCAATGATGAAATTTTTAAGAGAAGAAAGGAATTTTTGAGGAGTCATGTTAATGATTGTTATATAAGATTAAAGATTTCCAAATATTGGTTAGAAACTGCCCCAGGTGTGAGAAAATATTGTAAAAAACAATGGTATATATAATTTTCAATGTAAATTTTATAAATTTTTCAAACACTGAACACGCCACGCCCTAAAAATAATTTTTTTTTTAAATTATTTTCAATATATTTTGTAGTGGGGAGGGGGGAAGGCGTACAAAGGTAATTTTTTTTAGAAAAGTGACAAATTTTTTTCTTGTTGTAAAACGCATTACGAGTTGCCGAGCAGTAAAAAAACTTATTTTACAAAATGAATTAACTGTGAACGCGACCAGTTAATTTAGGTAAAAAACAGATGTTTATATATTTGAGTTGAGAGCTCACTCATTTTTATAATTTAAACAATTCTTTGCAATCATAATTGGCGACTGCAAGAAATAACAACCTTTATTGATCTCCAAAATTACAAACAATGTAGGCAAAATTACCTTAGCAAATTCGCAATTTTAAACGTTCAATGCCAATGCGCCAATCGGAAGGAAATAAGCTTACAAATAAAAGCGTTGAAATTTCTTCTATTTTACATTCTACATTGATATATTTCACTCCTGTACAGGTAACTAAGTCAAAAATCTAAGAATATGTCAATACAAACAAAATTGTTTTCAGAGAAATAAAAAAAGTTATGCATTGACAAGTAAAAAAAATCAAGTCTTTAAACATAATTATGTAAAATGCGTTAGCGTTGCAAACAATAAAATGTATATTACGGTTTAAATGTTTCATTCTCAAAAACTTAAAAAATAAAGTCAAATCATTAAACTATAACTCTAATATGGTTATACGTTAATCTATGAAAATTGTGAGTTAAACGGTGAAACAAAAACCGTTATGGAAGCAGTACTTACAATGGATATTGGCAACAAATGTGCTATGTCAAACAGGTTTTTGTCATGTTATGTCACCTAAACTGTCTCTCTCTCTCTCTCCATATAACATATAAATGCTATAATAATATACAGTCTCATTCTTACAAAATTAGTTTTCATTGCATACTTTTTGTTTTTAAAAAGATGAAAAGTGTAAGGACGCGTTTAATGTTGACCAAATTTTTTCACAAAAATTAGAAAATTTTTTTTTATTTAAACGCAAATTTAGTTGTCAATCCCAATAATTAGCAATGAAAATAGAAGAAATATTAGTTTCGATATAAAAAAAATAAAATTTTAATCAATTTATAGCAGATACCTCGTGAAATTAAAAAGGTGTTTCAATTATTATTTATATAAAACAAACAACCTATAAATTTATGCAATTATATCAAGTATTAGAACATAGCACTATAAAATGAATGCCAGATTATTGTGGAGCCACAGACCGGGGAGACAGTGTCTCATTGAGATGGAGACAGTTTGGTTATTATGTGACTTGTGTTATGTTTGTGTATAAAAGGATATAAAAGTCAGACTTTTGTAAGGTAGTAGTAAATCCCATTTAAAAGAAAATTATTATTTTGTTTAGTCTAATATAATTATTTTAAATTCTCTTTTACTAGTTATATTTATGATAATCTGTTTTTTGGCCAAAATA
>JAUIRJ010000668.1:0-10550 GCA_030555515.1 Acutogordius australiensis
TTTTGCTTATTTAACTTATTAATTAGTAGGGCCATTACAGGCCCGATTCTAGCTTTTTCAATGGAGGGGGGGGGGGGAGAAAAAATTTTTGAAAAAAAATACATGTACACTATTTGAATCCATGTTCAAACTTTTTATTAATAAAAATTTGGCCTCACAACTCGACGTTGAAGAGCCAAATAACAAACTTAATGTTAAATGAATTAGGAAACGCATCATTTTAATCATCCAAATAATTTAACAAAATTATTAGTTACACATTTTTGTAATTATTAAGTTTTTTAATTAAAAATTTTTTGCTACGTTATCTTTATATAATGAATTTTTATCAATATTACTTATTTTTAAAAGAGGCTCTAATTTATTTATATCAATAAAAAAGGATAATCAAATTTATTAAGGGAATCTAAAGATTCTAAATAAATATTATCGGTAAAAAATCTATTATTAAAAGAATAATTTATCATTAATTTTTAAATTATTCTCAAACTTATGAGTAAAAAATAAATAAAAATCAGAAAAATTTTTAGGTTTAGTTTTTCTTTTATCTATAAATAAATTATTGTCATTTAAAAATGTATCAGGCCCAATTCTAGCTTTTCCATTTTAGGGGGGCAAAAAAACTCGTGGGGGGGGGGGGGGGGGCAGAATAGTAATTTATTATATTCTTAATTTAAAAAAAAAGTTTATAAATTGAATATGTGAATTAAAATTAATTGTTTTCACTAAAATCAATTGCTTAAAAAGATATGAGGTTTGAATTAATTGTAAGTATATTATCATTTGGTATCATTGCGCATGAAAATTAAAAATATGATATACATGAATGATAAAAATGAATTATATAAAACTTTGGATTTTAGAAAATGAAAAGTGAAATAAGATTGATTATCATGAAAACAAAATGTATAAGTATGCTAATTTGGAAAAATATATATGAAAAAACACTGGTTATATATAACTAGTTATTAATATTAGGGTAAAAAATTAAATAAAACATGAACATAAACGTTAAATGCGCATAAAAAAAGTTTGCAACCATGTTAAAATAGTAAGCAATAATTAGCTGATTATGAGCAGTCTATTGTAATGATCAAACTATTTTATCTTAGAGGATTTTAGAAATTACAATATTCAGCAAAATTCAACGCCCCTAGTTAATAATTTTTCGTGTTCTAAAAGAACCAAATCACCTTTAAGCAGGTCACTACTTGTCAGCCCTTTATCTTAAAAAGAAAATGTGGCCTCACAACTCGACGTTAAAGAGCCAATTAACAAACTTATAGGAAAAATGTTAAATAGATTAGAAAACGCATCATTGTAATCCAATAAAAATTTAACAAAATCAATAGTAACACATTCTTTGTAATTATTAAGTTTCTTATTAAAAGATTTTTGGCTACGTCAATTTCTTTAGATAATGAATTTTTATCGGTATTACTTATTTTTAAAAGAGGCTTTAATTTATTTATATCTAAAATAAAGGTTAATCAAATTTATAAAGGAAATCTAAAGATTTTAAACAACTATTATCGTTAAAAATCTATTATCAAAATATAAATAAATCAATAATATTAAAATAAATACTTTTTAGTTCATCATTAATATTTAAAATATTTTCAACTTATGAGTAGAAAATAAATAAAAATCAGAAAAATCTTTAGGTTTAATTTTTCTTTTATCCATAGATAAATTATTGTCATTTAAAAAAATATTAATATCAAAACAATTTTTGAATAAATCTTCAAATGTATTTTTATTTCTTAATTGTTTAATTTCTAACAAACAATGGTGTATTAAATCAAAAGTTTTAGAAATATAAATCGTTCTGCATTGAAATTGATCTATAAATTTTTAATAAATAAAATAATTTTTCAATTAAATACAAAATAAATAGATGATTATAAATATGGTCAAAAAACCCCGATTCGGCCCTGTGACCTAAAGATATAAAAGTTTCCTTATTTTTAATTTTTAAAAGAGTATTAAATATTTTTGTGTAATTTAAAAAAAAAAACAATGGGCAGGTAGTGACCACACCACCAATGGGGCAACAGCCGGGGTATGGTCCCGCATTCACTAACTACCTTGATTGCATCATGTTGAAAAAATTTATGAGGGGAAGAAAAATTATCAAAAAAATCTTTCTCTTCACTTAAAATAAGACAATCTTTTACAACAAGATGCAATCGGTGTTTAAAGCAGTGAATATACGGGACATGGTGTCCAGCTATTTTGCTTAGAAATGCTTGAACACCATTTTTTTCCCGGCATTACGTTCGCCCCATCGTAGCATTGTGCGATCAAGTTCTTTGGTTCTAGATTATATTCTAACGAAAGATTGTTGTTAACTGAGAAAATTTCTTAGGCATCAGATTTATGAAGGCTTCACAAATATAAAGCTTTCTGTAAAATCAAATTTTTCTATATATTTCTGTTAGTGATCTCTCTTGCGGATGAGAAGTATTAATGAATAAAACACTTTTAAAAAAAGTAAATATTTTTAAGATAATATTTTTTAGTGTGGAGCAAATTTAATTATATTATGTGGAAGAAATAAAATTGCTATGTATTTTTTTTTGGGGGAGGGGGGGCAAATTCAATTTTGGGGGGGGGGGGGGCAAACATAAAATTACTATGTATTTGGGGGGGGGGGGGGGCAAATTCAATTATTTGGGGGGGGGCAATCAAAAACTTGGGGGGGGGGGGGCACTGCCCCCCAAAAGGGGTCTAGAATCGTGCCTGAAATGTATTATATATATATCAAAGCAGTTTTAAAATACATCTGTAAATGTATTTGTATTTTTTAATTGTTTTCTAACAAACAATTGTGTATTTAATCTAAAGTTTCAGAAACATAAATCGTTTTGCATTGAAATTGATCATTATTTTTAATAAATAAATTAATTTTTCAAATGATAAATACAGAAAAATAATTTGATGATTATCAATATGGTCAAAAACCCCCGACGCTTCGGCCCTTTTACCTGGATATATCAATACTTTTTTATTTTAAATTTTTAAAAGTATTTAATACAATGGCGTCCTAGTGACCACATCACCGATGGGGCAACAGCCGGGGTATGGTCCCGCATTCACTTACTTCCTTGATTGCATTATGTTAAAAAAATTATGAAGGGAAGAAAAAATATCAAAAAAATCTTTCCCATCACATAAATTTTCAAGACAATCTTTTACAACAAGATGCAATCGGTGGTTAAAGCAGTGATTATACGGGACAGAGATACTTGAACACCACCCTTTTCGCCGGGCATTACGTTCGCCCCATCGTAGCATTGTGCCATCAGGTTCTTTGGTTCTAGATTATATTCTAACAAAAAATTGTTGTGAGTAAATTTCTTTGGCATCAGATTTATGAAGTGCTTTCACAAATATAAAGCTTTCTGTAAAATCATATTTTCCTATATATCTAATAAGTGAAATAATTTCTGTGTTAGTTAGATTTCTTTAGCGGATGAGAAGTGTTAATATGAATGAAAACACTTTTTGAAAAAATAAATATTTTAAAAATTAAAATTTTTATATATTTTTGGGTGAACAATTTTAATTTTATGGGGGTGGAAGGGTAAAAATAAAATTTATACATATTTGGGGGAGGGGGGGGGCAAAAATAAAACCACTATGTATTTTCGGGGGGGGGGGGCAAATTTAATTTTTGTTGGAGGGGGCGGGGCAAAAATAAAATCAGTATAGTTTTTGGGGGGGGGCAAATTTAATTGGGGGGGGGGGTAAAATAAAAATTTTATGTATTGGGGGAGGCAAATTTAATTATCTTTGGGGGGAGGCAATTAAAAACTTTGAGCCCCCCCCCCCCCCCCCAAAAAAAAGGGGTCTAGAATTGTGCCTGGGCCATTAAATAATAAGTATTTCCCAAATTTGAAAAAATTTTCACGCTTAATAAAATTATGTTTATAAACCGAACTGAGAACGTAAGTTAAAATGTGTTGACTTTAACCCGCGATTAGCACTGTGCAGTGATGGGAGCCAAAAAGCTTTGGCTCATTTTTCCCCCAAAACATAAAGAAAGAAAGGGAGCTATAAATAAAGGGCCAAAATAAGAATTTAAAAAAAACCCTTACTAAAAAGGCAAAAAAAACCCCTACAAAAAAGGGGCAAAAAAACCCCCTACAAAATAAGGCTCTTAAAAAGAGCCCAGGCCATTTTTGTTTTCTATATAATAATTTTAAAAATTTTTATTTTTTCTATTTAATAATGATGGGTGGGTTATTTTTGCTTAAAGCTCTAGAATTTTTTTTTTGGAGAAAAGGGGCATTTTTTTAACATGCCCCTTTTCTGCCCCTTTTCTTTAAGCAAGAAAAGGGGCTTTTTTTGCCATGCCCACGAGTTTGTGGGCATTTAGGGGAAAAAACTCAAAAACTTGTTTAATAAAAGTCCAATTTTTCAGCCCTGGCACTGTGGGGTCTATATGAATCCCAGCAAATCTTAAATTTTGGATATCATCAAATATATTATATATTATGGGCCAAATTTTTGTGACTATTCTTAAATATATAATAAACAAAACTAGAAATTAAAATTTGGTCTTCTAATAACAAAATTTGTTTTAAAATTATATTTTCTATTAGTGTCCATATGGACCCCACACCTCAATTTCAATATTGAAAACCTTGATATTGCCTCAATGTAAATTTAAACTAAAAAAATTGTAACTTATTTTTTAGGTATTTTTTCATAATAGTTTTACATAAAATGTTTGTTTTGTATATTTAACAATTTTTTTTTACTATACATATCTAGTTTTTATGGTAAATAATAGCCAAAAATAATTTTTTTTATACTTTTTTTTTCATGAATTTTTTATGTAATGTTCTACCCGACCTAAAAACATCAATTATAATATTTATTGACATGATTTATTTAATGTAATAAAAATAAAAAGTTTTAACTCACAGGTCAACAAATTTTTGAGGGTTTTATTTTAACAACAGAGATTAAACCTGCTATCTTAGGGATTTTTAAATCCGTTTACCGTTTTTTCTAATCAAACTTAGTTAGTCAGCTAAAAACATTGAAAGATAAAATAAAAACAATAAAAATTTAAAAACAAAAATAAATTGAATTTTTTCTCTCATATTTACAACAGCTTAACTGTTAAATTCAAACTTTAAATAATATTTTTATTTAAAATATATCGTGTCGTATTTGATTTTGTATCAATGCTGATGTAAGAGCTTGATATATTAAAAGTTTTATATCTCTATTTGCAATGATAAATATAAGTTACGAGGGATTTTTAATTAGAAAAAAAAATTCTTAAATTTTACTAGGGTATCAATTGTCAAAAAAGGCGAGTTTTCTATATGGATGGATTTAGGGAGCCGACGGCCGAATGCGAAAACTACAAAAATGGAAAAAAATAAATAAGATAAGGCCATCATGGAGATGTATGCTTTTATGTTTTCATAAACTTATTTTATCTAAGGGCACGTGCAAAGTGAGTTTTTATTTTCGTAAAATTTTCAAAATTTTGAAAAATTTAATTTTGAAATAAAACGCAAATTTGTAAAATGTTGTCAAATTTAGTATATGTGCATAAAATGCTTTTTCTGAAACAAAAAATTTTTAAAAAAAAATTTGAAAAAAAAAATGCAAAATTTTCAGAATTTTTACAATTTTACAAAAATAAAAACTCAGTTTGCACGTGACCTAACATTGATATATGTTAACGGGTGTAATGACACGTCGCATTTTAATTCGCACGCATATCGCAATCAATTTGGTTTGCATATCACAATAATATCTTAACCCAGGGCTGTGCCCCTTGATATATCGGTGCCCCTAAATAAACACGCCAAAAACACACCCTAAATTTTTTTTATATCCCAATTTTTATTATTTACTGGCTCCGCCAAACATTGTATGGCTCTTATTAACGGACCGGTTATCATGGCAAAAGTTGATAGTCAAATTAAAATATTTTTAGAGCGTCTAAATTTTATATCATTCGTTTTCCATTCTGGCATTTAATCACAAAATCTCATAGATTTACGATTTTGGTTTAACTTTGGGTACTGGAACGGTTTCTGGTAGTAACGGTTAAACCTACGGCATCAAAATGAGGTATAACGCCCGCGGTAAATCCTTTGCCATATTCCCCTGCTTGCTTTCAAGCCGCTTTGGGGCCTATGCTAATATACAAAATACTAATGGTGCAGGATCCAAACGTGGTATTGTTAATAGTAGTGGCATTACGGTAATTAATCCAATAAATTTGGTTAGGGTGGCAGGGGGCACTCTCTGATTTCTACACCAAATTTAATCTGAAACGACAAAAAACTGCGGGTGCAGGTGATACGCCAACTCATCAAACCTCAAATGACTCTCTTGTCTCAAAAACTTTCTCCTCATTAGATGGCGCCTTTAAAAGACTTGTGATAATTTGACTATAAATTAAGTAATTATTGGCTCACGCCTTATAAAACCTAAGCCTGAAGTTCAATTGCCTAGTACAGATTCATCTTTTGACTTATCTGGTTTTTTTCCGGATGGATTAGGCGCTGATGAATTTATTTATCTACAACGGATAGTAAACCACTAAACACAGAAACCGACAAAAAGCATGCACCTTGTAAAAAGCCTAAAATAAATAAGCAAAAGGGCAAAGCAGACGATAATTTTAATTATCGCCTCTGAAATATTTTAAATTTTTGTAACATTTTTTATATATGGATTTTCTTAATTCAAAAATAAATATATTTAGTACAACAAACTTTAGATTAATGTTAGGTTATTATTAGGGTTAGTTTAGCCTGCATGATGTTTAGGGTTGATGTTAGGGTTAAATTAGGGTTGTAGTTAGTGTTAGGTTTAAGTTTCGTAGGTTTAGAATTTAAACCTAGAACTAGTTTTTAATACCAGGTTAGGGTTAGGGTTAGGAATTGTTCATAAATAATTTTTCGACATTTTGCAAAAATCAGCTGATTTTTTCATAAGACAAAAACCGTCATTTTTCCACCTTTGAGGGCGAATATTTTAAAAATTAAGAGAGAGCAGAAATTTTGGAATAGAAATTCGTGATCAGCGTGTAAAATATAACCTAAAAACAGCTGTTTATAAAAATCGGTGCGTCAATATAAGAGTATCGTGCCATAAAAATTTTGGTTTGTTGTTTAATAATTAGTTTACGGTCCAAACTCAAATTGTTTTTTCCAAAAAAAGAAGGATAAACATAAACGGGTTGAGATAAATGGGAATAATTGTATTGGGTATGCTTCTAGAGCGCCAAGTCAAGATTTTTTTTTACCCACCCGAAATGGGCCTCTCCCTTCCCCTCGGCCGACTTTTCTGGTGCCACTAACTCCACAAAGTCGTTGAACATTAATCCATGGGGTGCTGATATATTGGAACAAGTTTCCACGTGAGGACCAAGTAAATGTTATTGTTTAAAGAACTTCAAGAATTTGCAGGCCACCTAGTCAACTTCTACCAAACTTTTTGAAAAATAACTGTTTTGGGTTCCTTTGGTATATAGAACCGGCTAGCATCTCCAATATGGAACGGAAATTATTGAATCCCAAAATGATGATGTGGGTACGCTAGAAATTATTGACGACAAGAGGAAATGTTTTACAAGCTTGATTGAGATGGAACATCTTGCGGAAGCTATATTGATTAGTCGAACTGAGCTAAAGCAGACAGTCAAAATTTCAGGGAACACAAAAGGGCTTCCTCGTTGAAAAATACAATGAAATTGCTGAGCCCTAAAACTAACGTACCCATTCCTATATCCGAGCAGTCAGGTGTGTATGCTGAGGGAGACGTTGAAGAAAAAACCGTCGTTAATGAAGAGGCAGTGGCTGAAGATAATTCGAATAAAGCTGCATTGGCTGAGCCGGAGAAAGATAACGTTAAAGAGCATATTCTGCTAGCCGAAATGAAAAATTCCATTAAGAACGACCACCGAATCATTGCCCATTGGGGTAGAACTTCTAGGCAGCCAGAGCTCATGACTAGGCTTGATGAGCAGCCCTTAAAGCCTTCGGGTCTTTGTCAAGCTTTGATGGCCCAGATCGAGGACGACATCCTTGCCAAATGTGGATCTGGCGATAAGGAAAATGCATTTTTGCGCGATTGTGATATTTATCGCTGCACCAAAGATGCCTTCAAACTTTACTGCGAATCGGTTGTTCGTATAGGAATTTGGATGAGATTGCCACATTAAATAAAAAAATTTAACATAGTCTAATTTAACTATAATTATTACATAACCACTATTACACTTTAAGTTTTATTTGTTTATATCTTGGGCATGCTAAATAACAAAAAAATCGTTTCATTTTCCGTTTTTTTACATATTGTTGCATTATAAAAAAAAATTAGCCGAAATTAATCTGATATAGTGCATTAAAAGATCCTAATTTTATTTTGCTTATTTTGAAAGCGGCATTTTAGAAAAACAACTTTGAACATTTTTTTCTCATTGCATTTGAATAAGGCTTTCGTGATTAAACAAATAATTCTTTTATTACATTATTATAAATAATAACTTTGTAATGTATTATCTTTATTTTTAATTGATGCCCATAACATGGGTTTGTAAACATAAACTTGAACATTATTAATTGTTTGATATACCTGTTTAATTTTTAATGGAATAATGAATGCATGTTTGGGATTGACAGTATTTATATGTGCAGCTGGAAATAAGACATCCATATGCAGGGTAAACTAGTAGAAGCTTTTTAATTAAATAGTTATAACTTTTTATTATGTCAAAGTAATATTTTAATATTTACCCTCATTTTATAAGTAAGTAATTTAAAACTGAGTCTCATAAAAATTGTTATTTTTTGTCTAATTTGATTAGTGTCGTAGCCCGTAATACTAATGGATCATACTATTAGAATTTGATTGATTGATAGGCTAAGTTCAGCTTTGTCATCGCAACTTGCAAGAAATAGTTTTTTATAATAAATTAGTTTTTAAATATAGAATATATAATATTATTTTTATTTAACTATTTCAATAAAGAAATTATAAAGTTAAACAGCTAGTTGTACAAGTTAATCTTATATCATGGTGGCCATATCCTGGTGGGCCTAGCCACTAGGATATAAATGCCCTAAAAATGTCCCACTATTATCCGATCTAACCATATATTCATTTTAATTATAATAAAATTAGTTAATTATCAATACTGCTAAAAGCACAAGATTGAGATAAAGTGTTCTGTCATAAAAAATGGTTTTGTAAAATGGTTCAGCAAAATAGTTAAAGCTCACATAATAAAGTGAAATTAGTTTTAACATATTGAATTTAATTAGAGGCACCCTAAATTAAAATGTTGAGGAGTTCTTTTACAAGTCGTTTGCAGGTACACCGCCATCTAGACAGGTTTTATATAAACTCTACCACCTCGTGAATGTTTGTGGCGGTGGGAAAGGTGTTGCAGGTTCTAGTTTAATCTGTATTCTAGTTAACCTGCACCATTAAAACCATTTCCATATAAGGTTAAAAAGATATCGGCTTTAAATTATTTTTTAAAATGAACAGAATTCATAAGTCTCTCAAACCCAAATAATTCTAAGAAATTGATAAGTTAACTTTCTAATTTGGAGGGCCTTTACCTAAGGTATACTTTGTCCTCTATAAAACATTAAATGGTTATAAATATTTCTCAAAAATTTGGTCACTTAAAACCCTTTAATTATTTAAACTTCAGTTATGACCCTTGGTTAGGCCATGGAGACACATGTGTAACTGACCACATAATAAAATAATGTAATTAAATTTAGAATATCGATTTTTGACTGTTTTAACGCTATTAATTTTACCATTGAAGATGTCTAGAATTCACAGTTGCAAAGGTTTTTAAACTGTATTAATTATTGCCTTTAAATTTCTAATATATAGAATAACATTGTCCTTAAGGGCACGTGCAAAGTGAGTTTTAATATTCGTAAAATTTTGAAAATTCTGAAAATTTTAAAAATTTATTTTTTTTCAAAATTTTTTCAAAAATTTTTTATTTCAGAAAAAGCATTTTATGTGCATATATTAAATTTGGCAACTTTCTAAAAATTTGCGTTTTATTACAAAAATAATGGACGGATCCAAATAGTTGATAAACTACGACGGAAAATATATATGAAATAAGGGCCATCGTAGGGATGTATTCATAATTTTCATAAACTTTTTTTAATGACATAAATATTTGTCCACCTAAGTTATAGTTATTGTGTTTGAAAAAATCATATTGCGAGATATTTTAAATTCAAAGGTAAATTTAGATGAACGCTATTACAGGTATATATTTGAGTACCAAAACTTACTTCCGAGAATTTTTATGCATTTTGCATATTTTGACAATAATGCAATTACCGATACAAAAAAAATATATAAAATAAAATATGAACAATGTTTAGGTTAAGGCACATATTCAATAATATATCTTTTTCAAAACCCATGCCGGGCCCTATGGCTATCATCGCGTAGCGTATGCCGGGTCTAGACAAGCCACCGTTTTCAGAAATTTATTTTTGGGACAGGATGAAAATTGTTATCCTTCC
>JAUIRJ010000669.1:0-10490 GCA_030555515.1 Acutogordius australiensis
CAATTAATTATTAAGAATTAAATAGATAAGTAAAAATATTGAAAACTTTAGTCATGCCTGCTATTTAATATGGTGATTTATAATTAAAAAAATCAATAAAATTAAATTAAAAATAAAAAAAATTTGAGGGCCGCGTTGTCACTGTTTTTGCTTGGTGTGGTTCATACATATTTTCTTTTCTCCCTCCTGAGCTGGGGTATGAGCCAATAGAGAATGAGCTTTTTTTCTTGGTCCAAAAAAGGGAGAAAATAGTAGCCATTATAGAGGCAAAAGGCCTCCAAAATATTGAATAAAAAACCTTTTTTTTTAAACGGGAAAAAGCCCATATTTTGGCTAAACTCGTATTTTTATTTTGAATTTTATTAAAGATTAAAAAAATACTGTAAGTATATACAAAACTTTAGCAGAAAATCTTGCATTTTATAAATATTTTCTTGTAAGGTATTACCCTTTATTTTTTATTATTTTTTTTAAAAACATAAAAATAAGTTTGGTCTATTACACAGGCATCAAATTTTTGAGTTATAAACTAACTAGAGAGACCAAACATGCCATTTAGGAATTTTCACATACATTTACCGTTGTATCTTATAAAAATTTTAAGTCAGCTATCAACATTGAAAATAACATAAAAGATTTAAAAACAAAAATAAAATAGTTTTTTTTATATATTCAGAACAGCTAAATTGTTAAATTCAAACTTCAAATAATATTTTTATTAAAAAACGATAATTCGCAGTGGTTAAAAACAACAACAACATTAAAAAACGATAGTATATCGTGTCCTATTTAGATTGGAATGCCAAATATTTTATATTATATAAAATTTAAAGAGCTTAATAAACTAATTATTTCTCATTATTTGAGATAAAAAAATGTTATAAGTGATTTTAATATAATACAAGTCAAATAGTAATGTCACAAAAAATAAGTTTTAAAAACATTAAAGCATGCATCAATTTGATGGCCTTATCTCATATATATTTTCTTTCTTAGTTTCTTCCTCCTTCGGCTCCTTAGATCCGTCTATATCAAGACCAAATTGAAAGATTTTGTGACATCGAAAACACCCATTAAAAAAAAATTTAAGAATCCTTTATTTATATATAAATTCCTTGTAACTTATATTTATTATCTCAAATAATGAGAAAAAAAATTTTAGTATATCATTTCATCAGCATTAAGAAAATACAAAATATATCGCCTCCAGCGATATATTATCGGGTTTCAATAAATATATTTATTTGAAGTTTAATTTGAAAAAACGGTAACGGATTTGAAAATCCTTAAGATGGCAGGTTTGGTCTCTGTAGTTAGCTCATTCTCAAAATTTGTTAACCTATGTAACAAGCCTTGAATTTTTTAAGGTATTCTCGAGGTCATTCTGTCAATTTGATCAAAAATGACTATTTTTCGATAAAGACCTATGAAAATCGCCGAAGGCGAAATAAAGTTTGGAAAACGAAAAATATATATGAGAAGATCATCGGGTCATTTCATCTCAATGTCATAGCTTTCTTTTTTCAGACATTGATATTTGTTGACCTGTTCATTCTAGAAATTTATATAGTGGTATGATTCCATGTCGAAAATAAACTGACTTACAAAGTTTGGAAAATCCCTAAGAAATCATACATAAATAAGGTAAGCAATCAAAGGTTACATTAAATCTTCACATTTATTTCAAAAATTAAAAAAAACTCGAGATTAATGGCGTTTATTCTAAATTTACAGATGAAATAATATTTTCTAAGCTGACAATATTAAAGTAATAGGGATCTTGATAAATTTTTAAATTACAGACATTAAAAGGCACTCAACTGATTCTTACATAAGATAAAGTTGGGCCTCTTTGAATATAGAATTTTGCAAATTTAAAAAAATAGAATTTAGTTCAAACTACCGCTAACATCAAAATTCCTTAAATACAATGTTTATTTATAACATGAGCTATATCGCAACATATCTTACCAAATTTGATGCTAATGACCTCAGTTTTTGATGTTTAGGTTTTGTTTTAAACAAACTCACTTCAAGGATTTTATCTAACTAAATAACAGGTTAACAACTTTTTTTACAAAGATTTTTTCCTAAAAGCGATAAATGTAAAGAAAATGGCATACTTCAAACTTAATAAAAAAATATTTTATAAACAGCTGATTAGCTTCATTGATTTTCAAGTTGGATCCTGATTGCTTTGACCATAGAAACTTAGCATGAAAATAAAAAAAAAATTTATTATAGTTAAAAACGCAGTTATTTTCAACCGTAGCCCTTCAAAGAATCCGTCTCCAAACCTTCAAATAAAATATGAAAAATTTGATGTAAAATTAAAATACTACAATTATAAATATATTATATTTGCCCGTTCTATTAATGGCACACAATGCCATTATATTGAAATCATGCGTTTTTAACATATTTTTATGTTTAAAAAATACAATTGGCCTTATTCTCTCAAAAACTATGACGCTTGCATTATTTGAAATAAACAGTTTATATATACATACACCAAGTTGTCTTTTTATAAGTGGACCCAAGGGCGTACGAAACACATAATAAGTCATAGCATTGTGGGAGGGTCGGGCTTCAGCATTAGGTAAGGTTAAAGTAGAGTTACACAGGTCAACAATTTTTTGAGAGTTATAACTACAGAGATCAAACCTGCCATCTTATGGAATATCAAATCCGTTTACCATTTTTCCTAATCAAACTTAGTTAGTCAGTTATAAACATTAAAAATTTTAGAAAATAAGGTCAAAAAATTAAAAAAGATTCAAAAACAAAAATAAATTGAAATTTTATTTTTGCATATTCACAATATTTAAACGGTTAAATTCAAACTTCAAATAATAATTATATTAAAAACCGATAATATATTGTGTCGTAATTAAGTTTGGACGCGAAATATATTGTATTATCTAAATGCCATATAAGAACTTGATTTATTAATAAAATTTATTTTTCGCTATTTGTGATTAAAAATGTAAGTTACAAAGGATTTTTATAAGCAAAAAAAATTTTTAAGTTTTTTCTTTTTAGGGTAAATTTAGATCTGTCAATTTGGTCAAAAAAGGCCATTTTTCGTTATAGACGGATCTAAGGAGCCAAAGACGGAAGTTACTAAGGAAAACGAAATATATGTATATTAGATTAGGCCATCATGGGGATGCATTCTTTTATGTTTTCATAAAATTTACGTTTCTGACAATGATGTTTGTTGACCTGTGTCAAAGGACAACTCCAAAGCACTAACATGCAAAACCCTAACTAGGGTATAAGTGGGAAAGGAAGAGGTCGTGAAAATTCCTAACAAATTAGCAGGTTAATACTATAAAAATGAAATTGTATGATTAAAGGACCGCCAATTCTGTGCGACCCTATTGACAGCTTCACAAAATTAAGTACCCAACGATGTGTTTAAAATAACTGAATAATAATATAATTACAAAATTTAATTAAATTGTATCATTGAATAATCAATTAGGTCACGTTCAATTCAATCATTTAATTTTAAAAAACTATATATATTTGACCCAACCGGGGTGACTCGCGTTCGTCTAGTCTGACTAGGTTTTTCGCCGATCCTATCTCCCTTCTTTGTTTTGTACGCCTTTAGGCCCACTATTAAATGACAAATTATTGTATGTTTAAAAACTTTTTATTTCAAAAAATGAAAGGTAAATTTATGTTACTTTAGGCTAAAAAATAAGAAATTAGGTGAATGAAATAAAGTACACAAAAATGGGGAAATATTTGTGAAAATAAAAATCACTAATTTCGCTCTTAATATTTTCTTGGTATTAAACAAAAATGTCTCACTCTCATTGATATTTTTTAAATATTTCCTTATATATCTACAAATTTTTTTTTCTTCCTTGCCCTAAATAAGTATTAAGATCCGTATTCTTTTAGAGATCAATGTCGGGAACCATACCGCCAAGTTAGTGTTGTCTAGAAAACGAACTGGGTCTGAATTAGAAAAAAAAATTAATACAAGCTAGGCCAGGCCAATTTTTATATAGTGTTTCTATTTTAAAACTTTTGTTGACAAGAACTAAAAATGGCAAATTTATAAATACATAATAATACACACTCGTTTGTATTGATAAGTTTACCATTTGTAGCTTGTAATACAAAATCCAGATATTTGTTATTTCGGGCCGGGCCGGAAATTCACAGCCCGGTTTGAACTCTAATTCCTCGGCATAATTGCATGGCCCAAAAATTAATTTCATTAAAAATTCGTATCATTTATTTTCAAAAATAAACATGCCTGATGATGACTCAAAGTTCAAATTTAGTAGGTCATGCTCAAAAAATTTGTGTGACAGAACGGAAAACGTTGTAAAATTATTATGGCCTTAATCTTCCGATTATTAAGTTCGTCACGGGAGAGAGTTAATTTATAAAAAAAAGAAAGAAATTTTTTGAGTTTTTACGGTGCATTCAGTCCAATGGTAGAAATAAAGATAGGAATCGGACGTAAAGATGACCTTTGAGCAAAAAATTTTATAACAATAATAATAATATATTTTTTCAAGGATTCGTCGTTGTCTTACATCATACTCATTTCTTTTTAACATTTACGCAAGCACACACAAAAATATGGGGACCAAAACAAAAATATACGAAATTTTTTTAACTATTACCGGAGATAGGTTTAAAAAGATTTTTTTATAATTTTTTCATATTTGAAAATAGGAATGACATACATAATGGCATTTTACTTAAAAAAAGGATTGTATCTATGTGTTTGTTTTTTTAAATAAACTTTTAAGAAAAGATAAATTTTTGAAAATTTTATAACAAAAATAAAAAACACGACGTGAGAAAACCAATTTGGTAGACATTATTTTAGCAAACAGCTAAATCTGGAAAAACGATGGAGAAAAAAAAATATCTTAGTTGATGGGGACAAAACGACATTTTTTTATCGATTCTTGCAACTTATTAACTTATCTCTGCGAAATACTAAGAATTGCTTAGGATTTGTCGTTCTATCATGCTGGACCAGCCCGAAGTTATGAGTGAAGAAATGAGAAATTTGTTATAGCCTTAGAAAAGGGCTAACAAATAAAATTAATATTAGTTGTCGAAACGCCTACAAAACTTGAGCATACCACTGCGTTTAATTGCAATGGAATTCAAAAATTGGCAATTTGTAAGAAGCATACATAACACTAGACAACAAAATTTGGACGACCTTAAGCATCATTTATGGCAACATCGGTCAAGTTTTTGATCCTTATTACGAATATGAAATCAGAATTTCAGCCAATGCCTCTGATTTTCACTTCTTCGGTGTCAAAGTTAAGATTTTTCTATTTTTGGGGTATTTTGGGCCTCTATATCATAAAACCTATGGGTAGTAACAAAAATTTAAAATATATTTAGATTACGGAAACATTCATTATTGACGTAAGGCGTTTAAATTTTTTTATAATGTTTAATTTTTTTTTTTTCGTTTTTATAAAATTAGTGGTTTTCGCCATAAAATCCGTTTTTTGATCATACATAACTTGAAAGTAAATTGCTAATAATTTTAAGCTATAAACTTTTTTAGATATGTTTTTTATTAGAAATCTGAATATGCCAATAGATTTTTTAGAAAATTAATAGTTTAAGAAATCTGAATATGCCAATAGATTTTTTGGAAAATTAATAGTTTAGGAATTTTTGTGAATTTTTTTCTGAACTTTGGACACGGTTTAAAAAAATTGGAGGCATTGGAAAAAAAACTAAGCCCGGGATCAGTGTTTAATAATTTGTAAGAGTTACAGTTCAAAATTTTTGGCAAAATTAGCCATATTTTGAACTCAACTCTTTACCATTTTTTACCCCCCCCCTTATTTGAAAAAATTTAAATGAAAAAAAAAAATCCTCTCTCTTGCAACTCACCTCAAAAAAATTCCTAATTTTAAAAATGAATAATCCTCAAAAAAATGCATTTTGTTTCTTTTCTCCTCAAATGAGCTCAAATGGCTTCTCCGAACAAGCTGAATAGCCAAGTGAACTCAATTGAAAAGTAAAAATCTGGAATTTCTGCGTTGTTAATGTTAATAGATACAAAAAAGCCATGATGCTAATGTTGGGCTTTTTAAAGTTAAAAAAAAGTCTTAATATATACTCTTGTTACTATATTTGCAAAAATATGCGATAATTCAAGGTCTATATGCATTTAACTCCCTTTACAATTTATTCTTTTGTAATTTTTTTTAGTATAATAAATTCTCATTTTTTTATTTAAAATTAGGATCATATACTGACCATTTATCCCAGGGTGTGTCCATCAGAAAGTAAGGCTGTGACTTCTTTGCCACCGGCAAATGAAGAAGCAGAATTTTTGCTTAGAAAATTTAAACGAGTTTCTAGTAACTATACCTCAACCGGTTTAAAAAAAAGCTGCGATTGGAGTTTGCGTTCCCTGAAAACGACTTTAATATTCTCAAATATTGGAAGAGTCATCCCGACAGGACCTTAAAAAAACTTACTTTCGCAATATATTGTAATATTCAATTTAGTAATAAAAAAATTATATTGGAAATTGTTAATTAATTATATGAATAGATCATTTATCTTGCGTGACCACACAAAATTTATTTTATCTCTTTGCAAGGCCTATATCGCAGACAAGTGTGGAACGAAGCTTATTATAAATCCAATAAGCAGAAGTTTCAATAATACAATATCTATATAAATTCAGATAGTAAGTAAAATTTCAATGTTAATAATATAAAAATTTCTTTAAATCCTAAATTTAATGCATAAAATATGCTATTTTACTTAAATTTTAGGTGGTCCTTTTTATACTGCCACCCCAAGCGTTTTTTTTGCCACCCCAAATGGAGAAAGCTAGAATCGGGCCTGGTCACATTTCCCATTGCTGCAAGGAGCCTAAAAACTCATTTTTTCCAATAGTTTTGTGTAAAAAGCCCCTGTCAATCATTCAATTTGACCGCCCACAAATATTCATTGGATAATATGCAAATGCTTATACATTGAAGTTTTCTAATTTTGGCAGCCAAAATTACCTGAGGCAAAATTTTGCATATTTGTTTTTTCAGAGAACTTTAAGATTATCAAGGGGAAGAACTGCTGCCAAATTTGGGTATAATTGCTTTTGAGTGTGAATTAATTAAAAACGGGATTTAGTACCCAAGAATACCAAATTAAGGAAATATTATTAAAAAGTTAATAAATTTAAGCTTGGTTCTTTAAAAAACTTATAAAAATTTTGATTATTATAATAAAATGTAAAAATAACAAACATGAGTTTGGCCATATAAAAAAACTAAGTTTTCCAAAAATAGCCCGGAGTACCTCACTCCGACTCATTTGAAAAAATTCCATATTGAAAAAAAAAGAAAAGAGGTTCATCAATACTATCTAAACTCCGTTTTACCAAAAAATAAAAAAACTGAGTTCTTTTTTATTAAAATGAGGAATATTCATTTTTTTGTAAATGAAAATTTTTCATTTGAATATTTCACCCCCGTGAAAAAGCGAATTCCCTCATGTTCACTTTTTTCTTTCCTCACCATTCACTAGAATTGAGGGAATTACTGCGGCTGAATTCTTTTTTATTAAACACTGCCCGGGATCGTTATCGCAAAAAAATTTTCTGCAAATCCCTCAAAAAATCGTTTATGTTGTTTTTTTGTTGTTGTCCAGTGTAATATATTAAAATCTTGACCTTTTACACTCTATGTATTTTCAATTTAGGTAGTTTTATTCATCCCTGAAATTGGGTTACGACTAGGGCATGTCAAAACTCCGTAGTCAGGAAGGAGTCCACAAACTCCGGAGTTTTTTTTTTTAAATTTGTTAGTGTAATTTTTACATAATTAGCTGCTATTACAATATTTTACATTCATTAAACAAAAATGAATTTGGACAACAAAAATATAAATTTTAATAATTCCAGTAAGCTAATTTTTACTAGCAAAATCCAAAAAAAAATAAAATTCCAAAACTCCGGAGTTTAGTTACGACTCAAAAAATCAAACATTTAAAGTACCTTGAATTGTTATATTTGATATATCCAATAGATGAGTACTCACCACTGGAAAAAAATGAAAATGTTAAATTCTAGCCCTCACTTTATATTTTTCTTTAATGCTGATTAACCCGACAGGTACCACTAATGTTTCGGCCGAGCGAAATTTTACAAAAAAAAATTCTGGGCCTTCTTATAGTCCAAATAAACCTAATCCGTTGAAAAAACTCAAAAAAATTTACAACTTCCGGAAATAATGGGGGGTCACCTAGAGGTTACATTGGGTGAATAGAAATCATATATGCTTTTAAATTTTAATGTATATAAAATTCGTAAAAAATATTAATCATATATTATGAAAATTGGACCAACAATGAATATGTAGGGCCACTTGGCAGTAGGCACACAGTTTTCTAGTCGCTTTGCCGCATACGACACATCTTTTTTGGGTGCATTTTTCACTGGTGTGAACAACCGGGCTATTAAATTTTCGCCCAATTCTGGGGTTTATACCTCTTTTTGGAGGTATTCCGTGTTTTCTAAAATAATTTTGGACTATATTTCTTTTAAAGTTGCAAAAAGTTACTTTTTCTTTGTTTTTTGTATATATTTGCCAAGAATTTGGGCATGCTGCATCAATGCCAAAAGCGAATAACGGAAAATACCATTTTCTTCCGCGTAATGATATCCTTGTCGCATTTACATTTTGATCAAATCTAAATGCCGCCCATATATTTGTTGTATATTTGAATGAGGTTAGGGCAAGGAACTCGAATTTTTTTCCTTGATTTATTGACCTGGGCAATTCGATATATGTTGGTAATTGGGTTTACACCATGAGAGTTGGACAATATTGTAACGATGCTGTTATCGTTTCAACGGACCGCCATCATATTTGAGGTATTTTTTTTCGAAATGAATCCTTTAGGTTTCTTTTTCATTAGTTTTAAATCTGTTAATGGAGCTTTCAATCGGTTAGTGCGTATTGTACCTGTACCTCCAACATTCATATCGGATAAAAATTGCAACAATTTAGGACTAGTAAAGTAATTGTCAAAATAGGTATTATATGGTTTATATTCTTCAGGTAATTTTTCAACTAAGTCTATAATAACAGAACCTCCCAAGCCAAATTCCTTGTGGCTGTTCATTTGCTTTGTTGAACCTTGATATGGTTTGAAGGTTATCAGGTATCCACTTGCAGTGGCCGCACACCACATTTTATAACCAAATCTAATAGGTTTGCCCTTTATAAATTGTTTGGCTGTGTGATGTCCATAATACGGAACCATTGATTCGTCCATAGAAATGTGGGACGAGTTATTGTATTTAAAATTTTGAATCATTCTATCATTGATCACTTCGAAATAAGGTCTGATTTTGGAAAACTTGTCCATATTATTTAAATTATAATTATCGGCTAAATGTAGAAATCGGGTAATTTCTTGAAATCTATTTCGTCGTATGCCATTTGAAACCGTTCTGTTAAAAGCATCGGCTTGTAGTTCCCAAAACATTTTTATATTTATTGGGTTTAAATATCCCGTCAAACTAAGGGTCGCAATATATATTTTGCATTCTGGGATTGTGAAATTCAGGTCGTGATTATGTTGCTTGGCGTATAAATTACTCATATTTACGATTAAAGAAAAAAACATCGTTTGTGAAAAATTGTTCAAAGTAATCCTCGGGTTGTTCTAGGAATTGGGTTGTCAACAATCCTTTCGTTTAAATCACCACAGCCATGTGATTTAAATATTTAATCGTCATCATACCATCTCTTATTTATCTCAATATGAAAATCATCGCATGATCCTGTTTTTTCGATTTCGACTGAAGAATTCAACATAGAACGTGGAAGGTGTTGAAGATCGACAATTGTTTCTTCATCTCCACTTTCCATATCCGTATCGATTTCATTGGATGGTGGAAGAATAATAATTTTATCAATATCTCGATTAGGTTGGGCATCAAGTTCTTCAATAATATCATTAATAGACCTAAAAATCATAAATTATTAAAGATAACCGGTTAAAAGTTCCGAATCTAGGCAAAAAATTTTAAAATAAGTCAATTTTTTAAATACAAATTACAATGAATAGGTCCTTCCAGACCAATGTAACCTGTAGGTTGTACTCATATTCAAATGTAAATAAAAAATATAAATAATTATTTTTGAAAAAAAATAATTTAACAAATTTAATCTTTAAAATGTGTAGTTTTTAAATATGCTAATTAATAAAATTAAATATACTTGTAAATATCCATAAATTTTGAATATAAAGAATGATATTTAAGGTGAAATTTTTCGGATTTTTAGAATGTGATAAATAAAGAATGGATAAAGAGGAAAAAGAAAGAGCTGAATCAGATGTTTAGCTGAATGAGGGCTTCAAAATAAAGTTTAAAAATTTAGTTTTGGTTGAATACTATTTGAGATATAGGCCTTCAAAGTAGGCCTAACCTGTAGGTTACGTTGGTACCTGTCGGG
>JAUIRJ010000670.1:0-10470 GCA_030555515.1 Acutogordius australiensis
CGAATATCATATATGAACAAAAAAAGGCATTAACTGCGGCTATTAAAAAAAATTTGAAGAAAAAAAATTGAGCGCATTTGATTAACATAAAGGTGGGTAGTGTAAAAAAAATTAAGAAATTTTAAATTTTTCCCGCGAATGGTAGGGTGAGGTTTTTGTAACGCGAATGGTAAGTGGGGTCCATGCGGACCCCAATTTTAAACCTCTATAATTTTAAGAGTTCTAGAGCTATGATCTTTATTTTTTTATTATTTCAAGGAAAAATACAAGCTCTTTAATTATAGGCTAATAGTTATTATTAAGGAATATTGCAAATTTTAATTGACAAGAGCAAACCTGCCATCTTAGGGAATATTAAATCCGTTTACCCTTTTTCCTAATCAAACTTAATTAGTCAGGTATAAACATGGAAAATTTTAGAAAAAAGGTCAAAAAACAAAAAAGAATCAAAACAATAATAAATTGAAATTTTATTTTTTCATATTCACAATAGTTAAACTGTAAAATTCAAACTTCAAATAATATATCCATTATAAACCGATAATATATCGTGTCGTATTTAAACTTAGACGAGAAATATTTTGTATTATCTAAATGCCGATGTAATAGCTTGATGTATTATTAAAATCTATTTTTCATTATTTGTGATTATAAATATAAGTTACAAGAGATTTTATGCAAAAAAGATTTTAAAATTGTTCCTTTTTAGGGTATATTTAGATCTGTTAATTTGGTCAAAAGCCATTTTTCGTTATATACGGATCTAAGGAGCCAAAGACGGAAGAAATTAAGAAAAACAAAAAATATTTATAAGAATAGGCCATCATGGAGATGCATCCTTTTAAGTTTTTATAAAATTCACGTTTCTGACATCTGTTGACCTGTGTTATGTACTGTATCAGGATTAATGTTCTCAACGGGCCGTATTTTTAAGGCTGGCTTTTTACGGGTCAGCCCGACATAGCCCCAAATAAATATTTTTATCTTAGCCCGGCCCGGCCCAATGATTTTTATAAGAGGCCCGGTCCGGCCTGGCCCGAATTTATAAATATTGGCTCAATATTTTTGTGAATTTTACTAACAATTAAACATCAAATATAGCATTATTGGAAATATTAATATCAAGAGCATCATTTGATTTACAGTAATTATTTAAAAAATTTATATAATTCTGTTTTTCCTGGCCTAAACGATTTTTTCTTTTGGTAAATATTTGACTGGTTGTCGAAAAGGTACGTTCTGCAGTGCAGGGACTCGCAGGAATAGCAAATACTTTGTTTGCATAAATGTTTAACTTAGGTAGAAGTTTTTTATTGTTTTCCCAGCACTGCAAAAGAGTTTAATTATCTACGTCTTGTGGTGGGTTTATATAAGTTATAATATCGTCCTCGGATCTAATATCGTCATCTTTCGACCTACTTCCTTAAGTTGAAGAGTTTATTTGTCAAATTAAGCTGAGACCGGATTTGACGAATCACTCCGTCTCGTTCATACTCACTAATCATTTTCATTTTTCTGTTCAAAAAACTACTTATCTATATTTTTAGCAATAATTATAGAGCAAAAAAATAGGCAAATTTAAGCATTAAAAATTTACGGCCCGGCCCGGTTCAGCCCGAGTCCAAAATTAAATAAACGGCCCGGCCCGCCCAACAAATATTTTATATTTAGGCCCGGCCCGACATTTGGGGCCGGACGGGCTTTCGGGTCCTGACTCAGAACACTAATCAGGATTCCTTTAAAAAGTCTGCAGTTTTTAAATGATTTGCCCCATTCGTGATTACACAGATATTAAGACTTTTAAAATGGTAAAATTACATTTATTTATTTTTATATAGATACTTACGTATATAGCGAAGATAATTAGTTCATTTGAATAACATTTAGTAAGCTTTTCTTGGTATTTAAATGTTACATCTACATTGCCTAACCCTTTAAAAACTTTAGGGGGGTGGTGTATGTGCGATGGACAGCGTTGCTCATCTCTATCATCTTCAAAAGACTAAGTAACAAGAACAGGTGTTCCGGGAATTTCTGCTGATATCAAATGGTCGGCATTTTTCCAAATTTTTTTTGTCATAGACTCGATAAGAATAGAGACCGGTTCTTTCCGCTATATCCCCTTCCTGCCATCCTTTGACATTTTATTCAAACCAGAAGGCGTCGGGTTATTTCTAAAAACAGCAGGGTTTACCTTCATCCAGGTAAGTGTGTTTGTAAGGTCTCTTTTTAAGAAAAGTTTTGCTTTGACATACGATATGTTCCTAAGACATTGTTCAATGCTTCGCGTGGAGAGTTTCCTCATTTTTGATTGTAGCATAATGTCCTCTATGTTCCAATCATACGTACGACTTGACCATTAGGGCGGGGGTGATCATGGGTTCCTTTTATAACAAAATTAGAAATTCGGTTTGCTATTTCCAGTAGATGGGACATTTGGCTAAGTTTGTTTGGCTTCCCGTTCAATTATTAGGGTAATTTCTTCCATATGCATTGCATTTTCTTTATTCAAGCACCATTAATCAGTTATAGAATTATCTTTCACTCCTTAAGGACCTATTCTTCCAGTCGTTTAAAGCCATTATTCTCGGTCTTTAGCATTATTCGGTCTTTCGTTTACCATTATCGTCGGCCATTGAGACCATTAATTTGGTCGTTTAGGACCAATTTTGTCAGGTCGTTTAGAACTTATTCGTTCAATTGTTGAATACCATTATCCGGCCGTTTAGGACAATTAATCGTTTGGTCGTTTAGGACCATTATAGTTGGGCCGTTAAGGACCATTAGTCGTTCGGTAGTTGAGGACCATTATCGTCCGGTCGTTTAGGACCATTAATTGTTCGGTGGTTGGGGAACATTATCTGGTTGCTTATGACCATAAATCATTCGATCGTTGAGTGACCATTATCCAGTCGTTAAGAATCATTAATCGTTCGGTCGTTGAGGACCATTGCCGTACGGTCGTTTAGCACCATTAATCGTTCGGTCGTTGAAGACCATTATCTTTCGATCGTTGAGGACTCTAGATAATTCAGGCCCGTTTTTTTTAACATAGGAAATTAAAGAACCATTTCTAGTCTGTTGGTTAAACTATTTAATTTCTTTTGAATAAGATTTGATTCTTTGCAATTTACGTACGACTTGATCGTTTTAGAACTTCGTGTGCTCGTCTTTAAGACATTGCTCCATTAATTTATGTATTGTTTCGGTACTTGTCTTACAGACAAAGCTAAGATTCGTTACAACCAAGTGACATTAATCAGCGTAATTACTTCGAGGTGCATCGTTCGCTGAATGTACCTTGTGCGTCAATCACTTTACATGGTTTCCCTCAATTAGAATCTATTCTACAAGAATAATCGAGTCAATAAAAAGGGGTTAGAATTAATTATTTTAAAAAATTACCCTTAAATTTTTTAAATTTATTTGTCTATGGTCGATTTTTCTGGGAAGGACTACATCCCATATCCAATTTTAAATAAATGGTTAAACTAGATATTTGTTTTAATATAGATATAAAGTTTAAGTTTTAATAACATTGAGTAAGCTCATATTTTTTAACATTTAAAAATGATTTCTTTTAAATTGAGCACGGTAAAAAGTTGAATGATTTCTAAGATTTCCAATGTTCGAACAGATCTTTCCAAAATTAACAAATTAAATATTGACACCTAATGGGCTTGTCAAATTTTGAGGCCCATCTATTTTTACCAAAATGAATTTGTTTTCTATTTTTTTAATAAAAAGTGTAATTACCGATCCTTTGCGAAATTAATATTCCAAATCATAGTTAAATAAAAGGGTTAAATGAAACAAATTAAAGGCTCATAATTTCTAAAATAATTACCGTGGGGTGATAGACTAGATATCAGAGTCGAGAACCAAAAGCCGCATGGGCTCGCTCACAACGGGCCCGGCCGGGCTGAAATTAGAAAAGGGCCAGAAATTTTTAAAATTTCATTTTGCCGTATTTTTTATCTAATGTAAACAGCTAAAAATGATAAATTAATTATCATGCTGGGTACAGAGTGTGTTTTTTATCGATAATTTTTAAGCGAACTATTTATATCCTGCCATATAAAATTCCCGGGCGGACTATTTATATTGGGCCGGGCCTAAAATTAAAAATCGAATTCCGGGCCAGGGTCTAGTTAAAAAATGAATCGGGGGGGGGGGGGGGGCCGTCACGGCCGATTAGAGTCCTAATATAGAATTTAAAAGGCAACATTTTTTAATGATGGGCCAAATAAAATCGAACTTTGCCAATACACCTTTAAGGCCTTGGGAGAAACCTGTCAACTAACTAAAATACAGCCCGACCCAATTTATTCTAAATATGCTCGGCTTGAACCCTTATTTAAAAAGCTTAAAAGTAATTTTTAAAGCTAATCGAATTTTCTAAAATATTGATTGAATGAATACTTTGCTTGCGATTATGGATTTAATATATCCTAAATTGCGGTCGAGGTATTTTCCATAAAGTTTCACATAATATTTAATATTTAAAAAAAAAATATTAAGGCGTTTTTTAGAGCCATATCACTTTATTGGAAAGCCTTTTGTTTTTATTTTATACTTTAATTATAGCTCTCTAAGGAACAGAAGAACTATAGTTTTGTAGCTCTCTATTTTCCCAGCTTTGGATTTAAAACAAATTTTTATGATTCTTTTTCTACAAATATTTCATTATCAGCCCACAGCCTTATTATCAATGATACAATAATGAAAGATAGCAAAAAGGCTAGTCCCAAAGTTATTTTTCCTATTCCTGCAAGGTTTGGGTAATTGTAGGATCAAACTAACGTAAAAAGCACTAAAGACAAACTTCGTTGTATTTTTAATTTTTCATTAAATATATAAATATGTGTCTATATATATGAATATAATTATCATTTTTTAGGCAATGTTTAGGTCAAAATAAACTTTATATAACTCCTAAACCAATAAAATTATTTCAGGATACCAAGCTATTTAATGATTTCATATAAATTAACAATTAATTTTTCTTGATTGGTAAATACTTTTTATCATTTAATAATAATAAATTTGAGCAAAAAAAACTTACTTGAATTATGACATCAGGTATTTTCAACATATTAAATTTTGTGCCAAAAAATTAATACATTAAAGATTTATGTTAATTATATTTTTATATAATCAGGCTAAATATAAAAAAATGCAGAAAAGCAAATAAATAGGTTTACTTAAAAATTGACCATAACTCAAAATTAAAAGATTTAACAAATTGATAAATTATTATAATGCTTGATGAATTGATTCCTTTTGATTTTCCCTATGCTGACATGAGCTATCAGATCTTTTTCTCATTTCAATATCCTCTTTAACATGTTGATGAAGTTGGTAAAGTTTATCCTCTATACTTTTCATCATACTTTTTAAATCATTTTGTGAACCTAAATATATAAATATGCGTATATATTATAAATTATATATATATATATATATATATATATATATATATTATATTATTTACATATAATTGTGTTTCGTAGTTTACGAACGGTGACAACATCAATATCTGCACGAGGATAACCCTCAGAATCAACCAAAGCCTCACTCATACCAATATTATACTAAAAAAAATAAACAAAATTTATTACAGATTTTAATTCCTCCATACAACAAGCAAGTTCTTTTTCCATAAACTCCTTTTTAGCAATGAGTTGTTTAAGCTCATTTTGTACGATTTCCATTTCTTTTACTAAAAGCCGTGCAATAAATAATAAAATTCATGCTTGGTCGTGTCCATAGATTTTAGTAGTCAAAGATATGGCTAATGTTCATATAACATGTACTAAAAAAATTTTGGTGTTTGTATAAATTATGAATGGTAGAGTGAGATGTATAATGGTGGGGTCTATAAAAACTCTAATTTTAAACCTCTATAAATTTACGAGTATTTGAGCTATGATCTTAATTATTTTGAAGAGAAATACGTGCTCTTTAAATAAAGACTAATAAATTATCGTTAATAAAAATTGCAGATTTATATTGACAAAAATTAAAACAAAATCTAAAAGATTAAAAATTTTTTATTTCTTTATATAACATCAAATAAACCATGTCCTTAAATTAAATATATCAATATTAATAATTAAATCGTGTTTTTAGGTCGGATAAGACATTTTTTAAAAAATTCAAGGGAAAAAAAATATTATGAACTAAAAAAGTATTTTTGCTATTTTCGACTTTTAAAAAACTAGATATTTTCTAAAAAAAAAAATAATCTATATTATACAATATTTACATTTTACATACTTTTTATGTAAAACTATTATAAAAGAATACCTAATAATAAGTTGCAATATTTTCAGTCTCAATGCTGATCTCGGGTAAACATTAGCTTAACCCGCGATCATTGGGAATTTGGGTAGCTTAACATAGATAAAAATATCTTTTAGAGATTAAAATATTTAAACTTTATAAATTTTGAATTAGAATTAGAAGCAATGTATTAATATTTATTAACTGTCTTAGTGACTGATTGATTTACGATATAATTTGTTTCTTAATTAAATTTGATGTATCACAAGTAACGGCCATGGCACTATGATATATTTTAATTAACGATGTTTTTTTTGGCTGAATAATGATAATTTTATAACCCTTACTACTTTTTACTCTAATCATTATTTTTCAATAAATTTACATCTTCTTATCCCACTCATATTACTTTACAATTTTTACTTGTTGGTTCAATTCCTTAAATTTATCGCAAATATTGATTAATTCTAAACAGTTCTTTATACTGAATCAAATTGGTGTTCTCACCCAGCAGAAAAATAGTAATTGATTCAATGGGACCGAATAGCGTGTATGAGAGATATTGGTATGGTGAAATTTTTATTGGTACGGTAAGAGTTATTATTCTTTACAGGTAAATAACATTTTTTTTTACAAATGTAGCCTAGTTAATTGGAAAATTAATTTTTATTTTTTACATGTTTAGTCCAAAAATTTTTTTAAACGGATTTAACAGTAGAAAATTATTTTTTTTGTAAATTTAAAGAGTCGTTGCTTTTCTTACGTCATTTTTCAAGGTCCTTTTTTTTAAGCGGACTTTAATCAGTCGAATATATAGTTGTGCTTCTCTTTTAGTACTCATTCAAAGAAAAAAATACGCATTTGCGCGAACAGAAAATAAATTTTTAAAAAAGTAACTTACCCGTTACCTAGGTTTGACGAAATAATTTCGCGTTTTGCAGTAGCTAATTTTTAACAAACTTGAATTTTCAAATACTATCTCACAACGAGAGACATCCCAAGTGGCTCATGGGAGAGGTTTAACACGAGATAAAACAATAGTGGTCAGGCATGTCGAGGACGTTAGAGTCCGCTACTAACTAACACTGTTCGAAGTGAATAAATATAGGATAATATATTGGTAGGAATTGGTAGCCTAATAGTAGAGAATTAATATCCTGGTGGCTAGGCCACCAGGATATCGTTTAGGAATATATAGATAAGATGGTTCGGTAATTATTTGGGTAAAGATAATTTTATTATATAATTGGTTATCATTAATTAATTAATTAATTGTAAGATCAAAATATATTGGGTATATATAGATATTTATGAAAAGTCATCGTGATATGATCAAATCTATATTTAAAAACTAATTTATTAGGAAAAACTATTTCTTGCAAGTCATGATGACACAGATGAAATTAGCCCATCAATCAATCAATTGTCTAGTAGTATAATCCATTAGTATTACGGGCTACGACACCTCCCTTTTTCAGGGGCATCGTACCTGTCGTAGTGTCGATTTATATGATTCCGGAAGATGGGTGTTTGCATGACCAAAAATATGTGTTGAATAATTGTTTTGTTTAGTTGCTAGGGGTGTTAAACCTTGCTGATCTCTTGTTCCGTTTTTTTAAAGATTCGTCACCTCTCATTGTGTGCGGCTTGCGTTTGTCGGTTTCTGTATTAAGGTGGTTTACCATCCGTTGTTGATCCATAGATTTATTATTATTATTTTTTATGCCCCTCTGCGATGTGCCTAGATTAGACGGGAATTTTCGTAATCCATTTAGGGTGATGCTAGGTCTTACACTTTCGCGAGTTATCGAGCAACCTTATAAAAAGGAAAAAGCGAACCGGTATCTATTGCGCGACCACCATCTTTTCCATCAGTATGCAAAGCCTTGATTACGTTATTGAGGTGTGATCTGTTTGAGAAATTGTTTTTAATTGTTATAAGTGTATGAGAAATTCAATTGGGTGTATGAGCAGCGAAATATCGTTTGATGTTTGAGTAGAAAAATATTTAATTGTGGATTATTTGAGTGTTAAAGTTACCGGTTAAAATTTCATACCGATTAAGAATTTTGAGAGTTCAATTTACGGGCTGATTAATGAGAATTTAAATTTAGTTTGTGCCAATATAGAATATTGGAAGTCAATGACCTTCAATTGGTGGTTAACGAGGGGGGGGGGGGAGCATTGATTAGAGTCGGTATCCTTGTGTTGAGAGAATTACGCATTGGAAAATGTTTAGAATGTCTCAATGTCAAGCTTAATGCTGTCCTCCAATGTATATTCATCGAGTGTAAGCCAAAATGTTTTTTTTTAAACTACGTTTTTTTAATTTTTCCTGGTTCGTCCTCGGGTTTAACGGCACCATTGTTTAAGATGAATAAATATAGGATAATATATTGGTAGGAATTGGTAGCCTAATAGTAGAGAATTAATATCCTGGTGGCTAGGCCACCAGGATATCGTTTAGGAATATATAGATAAGATGGTTCGGTAATTATTTGGGTAAAGATAATTTTATTATATAATTGGTTATCATTAATTAATTAATTAATTGTAAGATCAAAATATATTGGGTATATATAGATATTTATGAAAAGTCATCGTGATATGATCAAATCTATATTTAAAAACTAATTTATTAGGAAAAACTATTTCTTGCAAGTCATGATGACACAGATGAAATTAGCCCATCAATCAATCAATTGTCTAGTAGTATAATCCATTAGTATTACGGGCTACGACAGAAGCTTACACTAAGAATAATTATTCAGACACTATTAAGTTTACTATATATTTTTCGAAAATTTTATAATTTGAACACCCATATTTTTTTTTAATATCTGATGGTATAAACTCTTAATAAAGATATACAAACCACAGGGAAGAAATTTTTCACAATTGTTGTTCATAGACAATTAAATTTGTCAAACAACTAAGTTTGGCAAGTTTTCAATTTTTTTCAGCCAACGACGCTCGCCCTGCTATTAAAGCGTTGCGTCGGATAAGAATTTTGGAAGTAATATTAAAACCCAAGTTTTTACAATTAAATTTTAAAAGGTTCGCACGTACAATATAAAAATCCAAAAGAATTATTTAAGTAATGGCATGATAAATAAGAAAGATTGCCCCAATCCAAATACTGCAATATATTAATAAGATGCCTTATATGGTCAAAATAATTTTTAGCAGTGGACAGGGAAGTATATATGTATATAATTAGATAAAATCCTTATGGATTAAAAATATGAATATCGCCAATTGTACGTAGTTTAAACATAAATCTTTATTTTTCAAATTTTCTTAATTATCAAGCATAAAGAATAAAGAACCGTGACATTTTGTCCGAAGTTGGCAGGTGGACGGTCCAGAGTGTTTAGTCTGATATTTTTCCTTTTATAGGTTGCTTATTAAAACCAACGTTAAACTATGCCCAAATTCTTTATTTCCCGCTTGACGGTGATATACCCGCTATGACGGAAGAATTAAGTCGGCATATTAAATAAGTATAATTAAATTAGCCGCATATTTTATATAACTAGGGTTACGTTGGAAGCATAAATTATAAAAATGTTTAAACCGTTTTAACTGAAAGCAAAGCAAACCCACCTTTGTATGATTAGAATTAGAAAGTTCTTGATAATTAGAAGTTAATGTTAAAGTAAAAATTTTAAACATAAACCAAACCTTGCAATGACCACTTATTGGATAGTTATTAATCGATACCCAACCAAAACGATAACCACAAATCTAGACCTCACGACTATGAGAATACTCGGCTACGATAGAAACAAATACGAATAGTTTTTAATCGACTGCGCACATTCACACTAATTTTTATAATTGATACAGTTAGCTTACGCTATAATTTTGTATAGCAGGTGTCTTAGTGACTGATTGATTTACGATATAATTTGTTTCTTAATTAAATTTGATGTATCACAAGTAACGGCCTTGGCACTATAATATATTTTGATTAACGATGTTTTTTTTGGCTGAATAATGATCTAATTTTATAACCCCTACTACTTTTTACTCTTTGAAAATCATCATTTTTCACTAAATTTACATCTTTTTATCTCACTCATATTACTTTACAATTTTTACTTGTTGGTGATCAATTCATTAAATTTATCGCAAATATTGATTAATCCTGAACAGTTCTTTTTAATGAATCATTAACCCTTA
>JAUIRJ010000671.1:0-10432 GCA_030555515.1 Acutogordius australiensis
GGCCGTACCAGCCTATCTCATGGGTCAGATATTTGCTGAGGGCGCTACATTTTTTATTTTGATTTTACTATTATGCATTGTTTAGAATTCTATTTTATCATATATATTCTAATTATTATTTCAATAAATTAATATTAAAAAAAATATTTTTATTGTTACCTCTTGTTCTTTCTATATAATAAATAAGGGGCGCCTTATTTTTTTTTGCCTAGGGGCGCTTGAGAAACCTGGTACGGCCCTGCGTGCAAGGTATTCATAAATATTATAGATATAGATAGCTAATATATTTTACATGACTTTTTATTAAATAACTTATTTTAAATTTGGACCCACCCTAATTTAAAATACATTTTAATTTTTATGAAGGTTAAAATTACATTTTTTTTGTTGGAATTCTTTAAAGCCTTTTTTAAATATATAAAATGTAATGAGTCATTGTACTTTAAAAAATCCACACATAAGCAGTATACACATGCAAAAGCATCCAGCTATAGCGAGCGAAAATATGAGCATTAGGAATAGAGCCCAACCCAAGATCATAGTGTAAGGACTGTCCAGCATTTCCTCTATAACGCGTTCCTTTTGCCCTTCTTCACTAAAACCTCCCGGTCTTTGAGGTCGTTGAAAGTTAGTTACTTTGTTGCATAGTTGTAAACTTTCGTCACTGGTGTCGTTAGCGCCACAACTTGGGATCGAGTCGCATTTGTGCATGCGCTTTATACACCTGGACCAAATAGAGTTAAATATTTAGAAACTTTGGTGGTTTTAACGTGCTAAAAATATTTTTTTTTAATTTTTATTTGTAATAATACAGATCGAATAGAATTTATAATTAAAAATTCATATTAAAATTCATCAATCAATGCACTCGACATTTTATCAAATTAATCAAATTCTTAAGGCTAGTTATTCAGTTATACACTTGCCAAAAGTGTTCAACTTTTGCCCCGTTTACAACTTCAACTAAAGTTAAATGGCAAAACTGCAAAAGAGGTACACATGCTATTAGCATTTGCACATAGCTGGGCAAACCTGTTATTTTTGCATTGAAACTCCCGTTTGATGGCCCAGCATTTTTGCTCATGGAAAAATACCACGAATATCATATAACCTAAAAAATTGCCGGTGCCTTTGGTATTCCATTGAAGAGTTAGGACACTTTGGGATGATTTGTAATCATTCGGTTTAGCCACACCTATAAAATAAATTTAGACTGCATTGGGGGATTGATAATTAAAAAAACGTGAAAATATTGTGAAACTTAGATAAAATTCATTATAATTTATTAATTATATTGCCAATAATTTTAAACCAGTTGCTGTTGATAACTTATAATTAGAGATGACATACCCGCTGAGGGCTTTGACATTTTAAATCCGAGCAAAATTAATAGTGCCGGGGTTAAATGCGAGATTTGCTCTCACGCGTCATATCGTTAAGAGCCTACTGCCTAAGTTGACCACTCAGCAGCTTCAGGCGTGCATTTTTTAAAAAAAGCCATCTCTGCACGATAACGAACACCAGACCTTGTGCGTTTAAGACAGGTATGTGTTCATTAAACTAGTTGAACCGACTCAATAAATATAGATACCACATATTCCTTCTTTGGGTGGAAGCAAAGTTGCATTGCTAATCAAATCGCTATTATATATTCGAAGGGCATCGACACAGGTATTAGTAGCCTTAGCTGTTTTTCCAGCTACCTCAAACTTTTCGTCAAATATCAAGGCGATCTTATGACCTATTAATAATACAGTTTTAAGCATTATAAGTTAGTTATTATAAAACAACATGAAGCATAAATTAACATTTTTTACAGGTAGATGGCCAGCACGGCCATGCTTTAAAAATAATCAGATGTCATCAATTAATTTTTCTTTTGAAAAAATCTGTGATGTTGTTGTTTGATACTCATTACATAGCTTGAAATATTTTTGTGATAAGCTCACTTTATAGACCATACGCTATCTTAGAGATTTTTAAATAGATCGCTTAATATACATTTTTGACATTGTAATTTCTCCAACGGTTTAAATTTAAAAACAAGTGAGCCATACGCTTGATATTTTGGTAATATTATTTTGCTGAATAAAATTCTGGATACTAAATAATTTTTTTGGTAAATATGGATTGTCATAAATTTATAAAATATTCTACAATGTCGCATTATTACCTATGATTAATTTATTTACTTTAAAGTGGTGGGCTATTAATCAGCCAAGCTTCAGTGTGCAAAAACTCAAATTCCTGCCAACCTATAATGGTCAATTCCACCTCAAATCGACAAACTTTTTCCCTTGAAGTCTCAGTTTTGGCTGAAAATTGGCACACTGGTAGAGTCCTTGGGTGCTGATAAAAACCTATATTTTTTTTGACCGGAAGTGATTTTTGACCGAGATATAAGCAAAAATATTTTTCATTTTTTTGCAAAAAAAAAAATTTGAGGCAACTTTGCGCGCATGTATCATCAAAAGTATTGTAGCTAGAGTCATAATTTTTATTTTATTTTGAAGATCGTAATAAGGGCTACCTTAGACGCAAATAATATTTGAAATAAGTTTTTTTTAAGTTACCGAAAAATTAAAGTCAAGTTTAGACACAAATAGCTCAAAAAACGTATCTTTAAATTTTCTGAAAAATTTATATAATATGGCCCTTAATAATGTTAATAAATATATGATTTAAAAAGTTTGGGACCGGCATGACTTCTTACAAAATTTAAAAAAAAAATTTTGCCCTAATTTTGGGACATGTTTATGCTCTTTGTACTATATTAGAATATGCCAATGTGCCAAATTTGACAGTAATCAAAAAGCAGGACATATGGGCAATTATGTTAGACCATAATAGTTTGATTTAATTGATTACTACTATTATTAAATTTACAATGAAAAGCTGAACCTTAAAACCAATAAAAGTGAAAATTTTGCCTGTTTTTAAAATCGACTTTCTGGTTAACCAGCCAACCTTTTTTTATTAATAATTCATTTTATAGATAAAATATTGCTTAATGACATATAATAGCCCCAGCTTTTTCCATTCGATTTTGACGCTTCTTCAATAAAAATACCTATATTTGCCAAAAAACAGCAAATTTTTAGGTGTCAAAAAACTAACGCAGATTGTATTCGTCTGTGCAAGCTTATTTTTTTTATTAATTTTGCATAATTATCTAATAATATCTAGAACCTATATAATCAGTCATAATTTGCCTGTTTAAGTGTTAAAAAAATAGTATATATGCCATGTAGAAAATCAAAAGAACGAGATAGGTAAATTACAAAAAAGGAGATTATGAAATTATTCCATTATTTTAATTAAATTTGTAATTTGTTAAATTTATTAATACATATTCTTGTGCAGTGTTTAATTATTTGTAAGAGTTGGAGTTCAAAATATTTGGCAAAATTAGCCATATTTTGAACTAAACTCTTTACCATTTTTTACCCCCCCCCCCCCCCTTCAGGCCCGACTCTAGCTTTTCCATTTTAGGGGGGCAAAAAAAACTCGTGGGGGGGCAGAAAAAAATTTTTTTGCCGCCTTCGGGGGCAAAATTGGCCGTGACCTTCGGTCACGGCAAAAAATATATGTACAACAATAGAATCCATGTTCAAAATTTTTTAACAAATTAATAGTAATTTATTATATTCTAAATAAAAAAAATATTTGCGTTTATAATTTGGATATATGAATTAAAATTAATTGTTTTCACTAATATCAATTGCTTAAAAAGATATGAGATTTGGAATTTTATTTTAAATATTTTATCATTTGGTATCAATGCGCATGAAAATTAGAAATATGATATATATGAATGATAAAAATAAATTATATAAAACTTTGGTTTTTAGAAAATGAATAGTAAAATAAGATTGATTATCATGAAAACAAATTGTATAAGTATGCTTTGAAGAATATATATGAAAAAACACTGGTTATATATAACTAGTAATTAATATTAGGGTAAAAAATTAAATAAAACCTGAACATAAACGTTAAATGCGCATAAAAAAAATTGCAACCATGTTTTAAAATAGTAAATAATTAGCTGATTATGAGCAGTGTTTTTTATTAATCTAACAATTTTATCCTAGAGGTTGTTTTGATTAAATTATAGAATTCATCAAAATTTAACGCCCCAGTTAATGATTTTTCGTGTCCTTGAAAAACCAAATCACCTTAACGCAGGTCACTACTCAACAGCAAGAAGTTATTATCCTTCTTAAAAAAGAAAATGTGGCCTCACAACTCGACGTTGAAGAGCCAATTAACAAAGTTATAGGAAAAATGTTAAATAGATTAGAAAACGCATCTTTGTAATCATACAAAAATATAACAAAATCAATAGTAACACATTCTTTGTAATTATTAAGTTTCTTATTAAAAAAATTTTGGCTACGTTAATTTCTTTAGATAATGAATTTTCATCAATATTACTTATTTTTAAAATAGGCTCTAATTTATTTATATCTAAAATATTAATCAAATTTATAAAGGGAATCTAAAGATTTTAAATAACTATTATCGGTAAAAAATCTATTATCAAAATATAAATAAATCACTAATATTAAAATAAATACCTTTTACTTTATCCTTAATATTTAAAATATTTTCAAACTTATGAGTAGAAAATAAATAAAAATCAGAAAAATCTTTAGGTTTAGTTTTTCTTTTATCCAAAGATAAATTATTGTCATTTAATAAAGTATTAATATCAAAATAATTTTTAAATAAATCTTCAAATGTATTTTTATTTCTTAATTGTTTAATTTCTAACAAACAATGGTATATTAAGAAGTTTTAGAAATATAAATCGTTCTGCATTGAAATTGGTCTATAAATTATTTTTAATAAATAAAATAATTTTTCAATTAAATACAAAAAAATAAATAGATGATTATAAATATGGTCAAAAAACCCCGATTTGGCCCTGTGACCTGAAGATATAATAGTTTTTTTATTTTTAATTTTTAAAATTAATTTTTGTGTAATTAAAAAAAACAATGGGCAGGGAGTGACCACACCACCAATGGGGCAACAGCCGGAGTATGGTCCCGCATTCACTAACTACCTTGATTGCATCATGTTGAAAAAATTTATGAAGGGAAGAAAAATTATCAAAAAAATCTTTCCCTTCACTTAAAATTTCAAGAAAATCTTTTACAACAAGATGCAATCGGTGGTTAAAGCAGCGAATATACGGGACATGGTGTCCAGCTATTTTGCTTAGAAATACTTGAACACCACCTTTTCCCCAGGGCATTAGTTCGCCCCATCGTAGCATTGTGCAATCAGGTTCTTTGGTTCTAGATTATATTCTAACAATAGATTGATGACAAGTGAGAAAATTTCTTAGGCATCAGAGTTATGAATTGCTTTCACAAATATAAAGCTGTCTGTAAAATCAAAATTTTCTATATATTTCTGTGTTAGTTTTATCTCTCTTGCGGATGAGAACTATTAATGAATAAAAACACTTTTAAAAAAAGTAAATATTTTTAAGATAATATTTTTTAGATATTTTTGACGGAGCAAATTTAATTATATTATGTGGAAGAAATAAAATTACTATATATTTTTGGGGGGGCAAATTCAATTTTTTTGGGGGGGGGGGGGGGCAAACATAAAATTACTATGTATTTTTGGGGGGGCAAATTCAATTATTTTTGGGGGGGCAATCAAAAACTTTTGGGGGGGGGGGGGCACTGCCCCCCCAAAAGGGGTCTAGAATCGTGCCTGCCCCCCTTATTTGAAAAAATTTAAATGAAAAAAAAAATTCCTTTCTCTTGCAACTCAAAAAAAAAATCCTAATTGTAAAAATGAATAATTCTCAAAAAAATGCATTTTGTTTCTTTTCTCCTCAAATAAGCTCAAATGGCTTCTCCGAACAAGCTGAATGAACTTTAAGATTATCACAGGGAACTGCTGCCAAATTTGGGTATAATTGCTTTGAGTGTGAATTAATTAAAATTGGCATTTAGTACCCAAGAATACCAAATTAAGGAAATATTATTTAATAGTTAATAAATCTGAGCTTGGTTCTTTAAAAAACTTATGAAAATTTTAATTATAATAAAATTTAAAAATAACAAAAATAAGTTTGGCCATATAAAAAACTAAAGTTTTCCAAAAATTGCCCAGAGTACCTCACTCCGACTCATTTGAAAAAATTCCATATTGAAAAAAAAAAAGAAAAGAGGTTCATCAATACTATCAAAACTCCGTTACCAAAAAATAAAAAAATTGAGTTTTTTTTTATTAAAATGAGGAATATTCATTTTTTTTAAATGAAAATTTTTCATTTAAATATTTTTCACCCCCGTGAAAAATTGAATTCCCTCATATTCACTTTTTTCTTTCCTCACCATTCCCTAGAATTGAGGAATTCACTGCGGCTGAAATCTTTTTTTTAAACACTGTTCTTGTGTTAAATTGTTAGGAACGCATTTAGTTATAACTTTTGGTCAATGCCCAAATATGCCTATAGAATCAAGTAACAGTGATATTTCCTCTTTCTTTAATAGGTCTAGTGTGTCTATATTATAAAACTATTAATTGGAACTAAAATTGTTGGTTTTTAAACTTAATTAAGGTCGTTTAGATATATATTGTATGCCTTGTTCTAAATAGCCTTTCAAAAACATATTTGGCATTTGTAAAAATTAGTAGTAAAGACTGAATATCTATATTTTATTTATATTAAATTGGGTCTATTTAGTCTTAAAGTTCATCATTGAAGTTAATCCTGCCCGTTATAAGCAAAAGTTGTTTAACCCTATAACTGACTTCTTTTATGATTTATAATATTAAAAAACCATATCACTATGTTACATAAAATAATTGACTTTTTACGTTTATTTTAAGTTTGTTGATATGCATAGAAAAAGAACTTCTGTTGAATTTCAATATTCAAAATAGGCCAAAAATATTCTAATTTACCATTTTTATCAGATTTAACGTTTTTGTGGCTGTTTTATTTTAAAAACTATTAAACAAAAGAAAAAAATAAATTTTTACAAATTTTTTAACCTTATTATTTTTTCTAAAATCCTCTTAAAATTTTTTTTTATACAATAAATTTAACAAATTTTTTGAATTTTGCCGAGGATAAATATTGAATATTATATTTCTAATATTGTTCATCAAACTAAAAAGAACTAGTAAAAGTTAACAAATATAAGCATACAAATTTTAACTTTTTATTTTTTACACCTTAAAATTTCAAAAAACTTGGCAAACTTTTGTTTTTATTTCATAAAAAGCTATGGGTACGTTAAAAAATGTTGGGGGAAATTTATGTTATAAAGCGATGTTTTATGTATAAAATGCAATTTTAAATTTACAAATTGGTTTGGTAGTGACCCCGAAAGTCGGCTTTGAAGATAGGAGTAAAATACTGAAAATTACTAATTTTTTTGATCTGAAGTTCCCTTTTTCTTTCCAAAATTGACAATAGTATGAATCAAATTAATAAAACTGTTATGGCCTAACATAATTGCCCCTATGTCTAACTTCTTATATATAATCAAATTTGGCACTTTTAAATATTTTAATATAGTGCAGGGAGCAAATTTTTGTCTGAAAATCAAAAAAAAAAATTTTTTTTTGAATTTTGTAAAAAAAGTCATGTCAGTCTTAGACTTTTGAGTTCAAATATTTATAAAGAATATTAAGGAGTTTATTTTAGCAATTTTTCATGAAATTTAAAAAAATGCTTTTTTAGTTATTTTAAACTGAATATTCTTCATAAAATTGTAAAATTTTAAAATAAATTTTTTAAAATAATAAACACATGCAAGATAGCCCTTATTGTCCTCTTCAAAATAAAAAAAAAATTACGTCTCTAGCTATAATATTTTTTGACTTACAACCTCCCAAAGTTGCATCAAATGTGAAAATTCACCTTGCGATTTTTTTTTCTTTTGCCCCTATCTCCGTCAAAAATCACTTCCGGTCAAAAAAAAATTCCAGATTATGAGATACCCTTAGATACTACCTCCATGCAAAATTTCAGCCAAATCAAAAGGGGTACCCTTCCCGGATTTGTTGGATTGAGGTGGAATTGACCATATATATTCACAGCCCTGACCTATTATTGTTCTATAAGCTTAGCCCCACCAAAATTGCTTATTGCCTCAAGAGAATCAAAATTCGTTTGAAATTTTACAGTAACCCGAATAAAACTCAATAGACTGAACAATTAAATCTTAGATCTAATTATATACGCCACGAGGTAATTTTTGAATAACATTTATTTGGCTTCAAACGAAAACCTTTAGGAGCTAGGATTCTAGTGATACAACTAACGTTTTTCATGTAATAGGAAAAGGAATAGTCGTGAGACATAATAATTGCCCCGTCATGTCGGATCGTCCTATTACATGCTGGTTTCAGGGTCGAATCGCGCCTGTACGGTTCCATGACAAACATTTCCCTGCCTTGATGTTTGGCCGCGACTCCTCGCATTCCACTAGGACTGTGGTTGTCATGAGTCAAAATTACGAATAATAAAAATGCCGCAAATATACATTTGACTGAGGTTAGCGAATGAAGTTGCGGTTGATCATATGTCTTCATCTATCACACAAATACAACAAATTTTTTACAAATGTTAAAAATTTCTATCGAGATTAATTAATTGTGCTAGATTGACAGATAGAGAGCCAAGGTGGGAAAACCCTCATATAAACTTCAAAGTTGAGAGGCGCATATTTATATCAATCAAACTTAAGAATTTTTTATCAATTTATTTTGATAGCCATCAAACGGTATTTCTTATGCGACATTTGAAAAACATATGGAAGAAACCCTCTAAAACTTTTGCGTTTAAAAAAATTTAGAAACCTCGTGGGCATTTAGTTGAGATTCAAACAAAAATTGAAGCCGGTGAATATTTGAACGAGTTGCATTTTTCAGCTATAATTATATTATACATGATTGGATTATATCCAAAATTTCGAATAATTAACTAATCAACTGCAAAACGGTTTAAATTATAAATTTACTAACAAGCAAAAATATAAAAAGGAAATAGAAATCTTAAATTTTTGAATGTATAATTTTCTATGCTTGTGATTCTAGAATTCATTATACGTTTACTTAATGTATAAACTGACCATTTAGGTTGATAAAATCAGTTAACTAAGTAATTTTTATGTTTTTTAGGAGCTAATGATCCCAACGAACCATTAAAAGCCGAGTTTTAAATCTTAACGTTCAAGTTTTCTCATGAAGAGTTGAGTTTTAGGCAGAGTTTAGGCCCTCTTAGTAAAATTAAACGGGTGGGAGATGCAAATATGCACTAATCACGCATTTTTATTTAAAAATACAATTATTCATTAGGCTTGGATTAGATTTGTATTATATAGAGTAAAATGAGTTAGGAAAATGTTATATAAAGGGTAATTTGGGTTAATTTAAAGCTAGAATAAGAGTATGAAGAACAAAATTAAGCGCTTTTGGTTAACATTAAGGCGGCTAGTGTAAAAAAAATAATAAAAATATAATTTTTTCAAAATTTTTTGAGGCGCATCCTAAAACGACCAAAAAGCATTAATTAATCTTTTTGATTTTAGCCGTTAATATTTAAGAAAATATATTTTTTTACAAATTATTTGAAATTAATATTAGCCACATCCGTTAATATGTTTGCCTGTGAGCCATAATAATCATACAGGCAGCTAAAAACTGAATTCGGTTGTGGAAATGAGTGGGAAGATGACAATAAATTGGGTTGGCCAAGCGGGTCATTGTTTAGAGGTCAAATTTTATTTGCCATACAAATATTATTTTATCCCAGCTTTTCACAAATCAGATCTATGAGGTTCGATGCCGCGCACAGACTTGTTTTTAATAGTACCCACCAGGGCCGTACCAGCCTATCTCATGGGTTAGACATTTGCTGAGGGCGCTACATTATTTTTATTTTGATTTTACTATTATGCATTGTTTAGAATTCTATTTTATCATATATATTCTAATTATATAAGATTTTTACCATGCATCATATTTCAATAAATTAATATTAAAAAAAAATTTTTATTGGTACCTCTTGTTCTTTCTAGGGGCGCTTGAGAAACCTGGTACGGCCCTGGTACCCACGTGTAGACTGAATGGCCTACAAAGGCAGTTGGCATGAAATTTTTTGTCTAAAATACGAGCCTAGGTTAAAATCCTGGTTCGTCCTTGCGAGCAAATTATTCTTTAACTCGACGGCATTATAACCGATCTGTAAAAGCTCACCCCTATAATTGGAAAATAATATGCCAAAAATCGCATTCAGTAATAAATCTTTTATATATTATTAATTGTTCATTGGATGTAATTTTAAAAGGAGGCCAGGCAGGCCTTATAGGCTAACAGGCCAGATTATTTAGTCAAACAATACAATTTTGACTATGAGTGGGCTGGATCCACTCTAAAAACATTGGCC
>JAUIRJ010000672.1:0-10423 GCA_030555515.1 Acutogordius australiensis
AACTTTATCCATAAAAGGGTAAAAAATTGTAATAATTGTATTTAATATTTTTGGGAAATAATATCCACGCACTTTATCAATAACATCAACGAGCGGTATTATCAATTAAAATGGAGAAATTATATACAAAATCGATAAAATTAAATTTCCCTCAAAAAAACACACCTTAATAATATGCATTCGCTAAAAACGTATTGTTGTATTTAAAAAAAAGTTTCAGCAAGATTAGATATATGTATATAAAAAAAATAAATTATTACCAAATGACCACTCAAATCTGAAGGTAATGGTGGGGGAGGTCCGTTGAATGGGTTCAATCCAGCTAAGGGCGGTGGTGGCATATCTTTTATAATAATATATTATGCAAAGAATTCAATTGGAGGCATAAATAATCTAAAATGATTCATGGTTTACTATATTGGCTTATAAAATTATAAATTCTTTGAGTTAATCTTTAGGCACAATAAATTACAAGCACAACAAAAGTGTATAAACTTAAAAAGTATAGTGATATAAAAAATTTAACAAAATTTTTGGTAAAAGGTTTTGTATTTCAAGGACTTTTGATCAATTATCCTATTTTTCAAAATTAAATTCCACCATGCAGATCGCAATTTAATTTAATTGTTATATTTTAAATGGCATATACAAACAAAATTTTTTCCCCTTTGCAGTAAACAAATGGCTTAATGACTTATGGCAACCTGACTGAATTATTTTCATCAAATAACCATATGCGATTCATTTTTTTTAAGTTTCTTCTTCTAAAAAAAAGATGAAAAATAAACAATAAAATATGTAATTAATGTTTCTAAATATGATTCTAATATTATGAATGAGCTCAATTTAAATGAAATACTTATTAAAAGATTTCCTAATTACTTGGTGGAAATCCAGGTGGTGGAAATGGTAAGCCTTGAATAGGTGGAGGGGGCCCAGAATAATTAGGGGTAGGTGGAGGTGCCCCATTAATTATTCCAAATTGGTTATTAGAGCCTTGATTCTTTTTTGGTCTTTCTGACAATTTTCAAATACAAACCAAAATAATAAAAAATGTGGCAATAAATACAAATTATTTTATGCAACTATAATGTGTTTTTTATATTTATTAATTTTGATTGTAAAAACATTGATATATCATAAACAAAATACTAATCTGAAGATGTATTAAGGGAAAAATTACGTTTTACTATTAAAACACAAACCTCCTGTTAGGCTTTTTGCAATATTTTCCAAATTGCTCAAAGAATTTCTATTATAAGCATGCACAGTAGGTAACTGACCGTGTATTTCTCTAAAAAATTCAAAAAAATTTTAAATTACATTTGCCCAATTTTACTCATCACAACCTTTCTTGAATTCTCTGAAGCAAAATGAGCAGCACAAAATCTGAACAATAATAAAATTAGCTATATTACCCCTTAGATTGTCCGTTAATCCTATTATCATAAAATTTAATTTCCAAACAATCATTAATACCCAAGCTGTAAAACACATTATAGAGGTCTTCATCAGTTGTCCACTTTTAAAATTAGCCATATAAAATATTACCCAACACAAATTAGCAATATATAATGAATATCTTTTTCCGGAATATTTATTCTGAGAAGAAAAACTAGAATTTGGCTTCGCTACTGGTGGAAAGTTGTCCTAAAATTAGGGAAATATTTTAAAAAGCACATAAATTTATAAATTATTATGGATAAATATGCACAATATATATTTTGTGTCTTTCTTAAACAGGATTAAAACAAAATGATATTTATTTAAATCTAAGTATACACCCTTAATATTTGATATATCTCTAAATTTCATATTTAAAAAGGTTATATCAAATGTTCCAAAACCTATCCAAATCTCTCTAAATAAAATGAATATGAGTATAAGCTTATATTTAAACTAGGGCTCATAATGTTTTTATTTGCATTTTACCTAAAACAATGGTTTATTGAATTTTTAGCCATATATTTAATTTTGAATAACTAAATTAACCAGGTATAATTAACCAGTTTAGCCATTTGTAACACTAAACAGATTGGGCTGGTTCATAAAAATTTTAACTAAAAAAACTACAAAATCCAAATTATCTAATTAGAAGTTTTTGAGATTTTTGTAAGCACAAGCAAACAATTTCAAAATATTTAAGGTAAATATGTAGTATACTCAATAAATGAATTGCTAATCCTTTACAATCCTTTTTTTAATTTTTATTTATAAATAGTCATATATTGGTATGTGCCAAATAAATTTTATACTTGCAAAAAAAAATTTAATTTAAGGTTTTCAAAATAATATAAAAACAAACATTGGAAATGTTTAGAGAACTTCCTTCCTTAGATATATCCTGGTAAAGCTCGTTATCAAAATCATCCTAAAATAAATGTTTAATATAATTTTTACTTGATTAGCAAATTCTTGATCAATATCATCAGCATATAAATCTATAGCAACCTCGTCAGCCATGTTTAAAATTCAAAAATGTGATTTATTTTTTATGATTTTAAAATTATTTTTATACACATAATTTTTAATCGAAACATCTGTTAAAATCGATTAATGAACGGACAAGATTTGCTTCTTGATTCTGATATACGATTGTATGTCTTTTTGCCAATAGTTATTATAACTTTTCTGGTTGGTATTTTGCGTCACTATGTCTCAATATTGCTTATGACTAGCAAAACCGCCGAAATACAGCAGATTCAAGATAGGTTGTTCAAATCTTCCATTAAATTAGACACTTTCACATGATAATATATTAATTTTATTATTAGTCAAGCTTTAATACGGGCTAGAAATTTGAGAGAAAATTTCAATTTTATTCCGTATCAAGTAATATTTTCTTTATATTTTAATTGTAGGGGTTTGCTTCAAGAAGATATTTTTATAATAATGCTGATAATGGTTATTTTAAAACACAAAAAAGAAAGCCAAATGTGCAAAATCCTATAACTGGTACTTGTTTTAATTATTTTAACACATACTTACCTTGCATTTACTAATCATATGTTATCAGATCCTACAATGATGACTGAAATGTTAAAAGGTAACCTGACTAATATGCTACCTATGATTGTAATAGGGGGCTGGATTAATTGGACCTTTTCTGGTTTTGTCACAAGTATATATTTTTTTTTTGATTTTTTTAATGTTTTCTCACTTATACATATAATATAAAATAGCCAAGGTACCTTTTCCTCTTACACTGAGGTTTAAACCTATGCTCCAGAGAGGAATAGAGTTGCAATCTTTAGATGCTTCTTGGTATATTTTATTTGTTTAATTGCTGTAAATTTGTTATTAATACACTATCAATTGCCTGAATTAATGGTTTCATATAAATATGGATATTGACAAAAAAATATTTTTTTAATTAGGGTAAGTTCTGCATCATGGTATTTTCTCAACGTATTTGGCCTTAGAAGTATTTATGCCTTGGTTTTAGGAGAAAATAATGGTGACATTTTTATTTTTTTTATTCATATATATATATTGAAAAATTCAAAATTGTATTTTAACACCATATAATATATCTTTTAGCTGCTGATCAAACCAGAGTTATGCAAGATCAAATGTCAGGTGCTGCTCTCTCAATGCCTCCTGACCCTAAGCAGGCATTTAAGGTTTTGTACATCTTTTAATTTTAAAATTGTTTTTTTCTATTTATTTCCCTATAAATTTTATATTTATTTGTTAAAAATTAGCTATTTAAATTTATATAAATGGTTATGTTTTATATGTTAAGGCTGAATGGGAAGCCTTGGAACTTTGTGATCACAAATATGCCTTGAAGGATATTGAAGATAAAATGATTTATAGATCGCCACTCATATCTGAAGGATATTACCTTAAATCTCGTTACTAAAGGCATTTCAGCATTTTGTTATGTTTCTTAGATAATTATGTCTGTCCCATCTGCTTCTTCGTTATTTTTATATCATATATTTATATAAATAAATATCTGTATTTATGTCATAAATTTATTTTATTTCCATCTATAGTATATTATATAATTGATCCTATCTCTCTAACCACTTTTTCTGTGTAAGGTAAGGATGAAGTTTCGCCATCTTTTTACATATCTTTCATAAAAAGTATGTCGGGTGCATTCATAGGTAAAGAACCAGGCCTCTTATTTGATGTAAGATGATTACCTTTTTTACAAATAATAAAATTATATATTGATATAAGTGTTTTATATCACTTCTCGCAATTAGTTGGGTGGCCCCATTAGCTAAGCTATTGCATCTAACATAATTTTTAATTTTATGAATATCGTGGCTAAGAGGCCTTTTTAATCCTGCTAAACTCAAGCGTTATAGATGTCATCAGCAGTATCACTACTTCCAAAAAAATTTTCCAAATGCTAAACAACAAAAATTTAAAGATAAGATTATTACAGAAATTTGAAATTTTTTTTGCGATTCCGCGTACGTCTATGTTTCCTTTAGTGCCTTCAAATATCATAAGCAGTAAAAATATGGATTTGGGCAAATCTGAAAAGTGGTTGAGCTATTTTATTTTTTTTTTTGCAAAGGTCTAATGATTAATAAAAAAAACTGATATATTTTTTTGAATAATGAGTGAAAAATAAGTTTCGTGAAGAGCCTGTTAATCTTTGAAATAAAAAAATGAATGAATTCGGGGTGTCCCCAGATTCTAATTCGAAAAATTTAAACATCAGTTTACTTTTTGGTTGAAGCTAGCTGACTGATTGGACTTAAATTCAAAATTAGTACTTTCATGGGCCAGAAAATTTTTGGCTACGGAACGGACAATTAAAAAACTTGGCCCGCAGAATGAGGCGATAGTCTTTTTTTACACCTAACATAATTTTTCCGGAGGCGCCAGATTAAGAATAATTTTAAGAACACAGGGTGCGTTTAGAGTCTTTTTTTTAAATATCAAAACGGCTTTTTTTGTTTTTCTTTTTTTTTGTTGAATTATATGAAAATTAACCTAGTTAACCTAATAGTTCTGTATATCTAAAAGACGCATCGGCTGAAAATTTCACAAAAAACCTTATATAAATAATATTTGGTGTTAAATACGAGCCCGTTTTTTGCCACTTAGTTAAACCCCAGGTTATCTTTTTTATAAAAAACAAAAATTTTATTATTTGGGATTAAATAACCACAAATTTTGATCATATAAATTTTTTAAATTATAAATGCTCAATACATTTTATAAAAGCTAAATTTTTTTATTTTAAGAATTTTCTAAAAATTACAAAAAAACGGTCAATTTTTATAAACACATTTATTATTCAAAATTGTTATAAATAAAATTTCCAACTAAATTATTTTTTATAAATATAGGCTTGAGCCAATTTAAAAGAAAGTTTTGTGATGATAAAAATTTATTTATACAATTTTACTAAATACGCGTTTGGCCACCTTTTGCAAAATATGGTCTAGATTGAAAAAGACCGTATAAGGAAGGGAAAAAAGTTCACGAATTTTTATTTAAATGATCTAGATCAAAAGTTAATTTTTTGATTAGGGCACGTGCAAAGTAAGTTTTTAATTTCATAAAATCTGAAAATTTTAAAAATTTTATTTTTTTCAAACTATTTTTAAAAAATTTTTATTTCAGAAAAAGCTTTTTATGCGCCTAAATTTGGCAACTTTTAAAAAATTTGCGTTTTATTACAAAATTTTTTTTTTCAAAATTTTGAAAATTTCATGAAAATAAAAACTCACTTTGCACGTGCCCTTATGCAATATATAATAATTTCGTTCCTTAGCTTATTGTTCAAAACGACATTTTGTCGAAATTATAAAACGACTTTGAACAATTATTTCTCCTCGCAACGATTATTATTTCTCCTCACATTCAAATTACATGAAAAACCCCAAATTTTACAAAAATAAAACTATAGTCTACATTTTAGACGTGCCTTTTTTGACAATAAAATTTCAATTTTAATTTAAAAAATAAAATATCTTATTGGTTACCCAAAAATTTTCGATGTGTTCTATTTTCCACAGCTCGCCTCACCAGGTAATTGATCCATTTTTGTTTCTGCCTTTGTTTTGGCCTACGTTCATACATTTTCCGATATTCTATAAACTGTTGGCAATCCCGGGCATCTGTGCTTTCGGCCTTCATGTATTTAATCATGACTATGATTATTGTGGCCGCGTAAAACGATATAACCACCACAATGTATATAAGAGCTTGACGTTGGTTAATTACCTGTTTGTTTTCGTAATCCAAACGTTCCAGAGCTGTGAGTATACCTGTAAGGAGAGTGTAACAACATCAAATTGTAAATTTAATTTATTTTTTTGATTTAAAAAAAAAATTACTCTTGTAAATAAAACGCATTTTTTCAAAACCAGACCTGGGGAAAAAAAGAGCCAGCCCTTTAGGTGAATTAATAAGGGGCTTTTTCCGTACAGGGCCTTTAAGAAGCCCCATTCTTTTAGTAATAAAGGGCTTTTTAGGCTTTATAATAATAGTAATGAATCCCATTCCAACTTTGGAATTAAGAGCAAAAACCAAACATGGAAAGGGCTATACCCCCTTTTTGGGGGGCATTTTTGTTAAAATTTAAAATTACCATAAAGATTTTTTCCCTTTTTTTGGGCCCGAGAAAAGCCCATTTTTCCCGCTTTGGCCCACACTTTTTCAGCATTGGTCCTGCCACTTAAAGTCAATTTATGGAGTTTTTTTTTATTTTTTAAACGTCCTATTACACAAAATATTTTAGAGCCATGAGCTAACTACCGTAATGAAACCTGCCATCTAGGATTCTCAAATCCGTTTACCCTTTTTAATCAAACCTAGTAAGACAGCTATAAAAGAACATTTTAGAAAAATCAAAAAAAAAAAAAAAGATTCAAAAACAAAAATAAATTAAATTTTTTTGGCATACAACAACTAATCTGTTAAATTCAAACCTAAATATTTATCACCGATAATATATCGTGTCGTATTTAAGTATAAACGCGGAAAAATCTGTAATATCTGAATGATGATGTAAGAGCTTGAGACTCTAAAATTTTTTTATTATTTGAGATGATTAATATAAGATACAAGTGATAAAAAAGATTCTATATTTCTCGTATTCTTGAGGTCGCAAAATCTGTCAAGTCATAATAAGCCATTATTAATATGGAAGGATCCAGTGATGGGAAAACAATGAGCTAAAAAACTTTGGCTCATTTATTCCCCCAAAACATAAAGAAAGAAAGGGAGCTACAAAAAAGGGCCAAAATAAGAATAAAAGCCCTTACTAAGAAAGGGGGCAAAAAAAAATACAAAAAGTGGCTCTTAAAAAAAGCCCTAAAAAGCCCATTGTTTGTTTTCTTTATAATAATTTCAAAAAATTTGGATTTTTCCTTTATAATAATGGGTTGGTTATTTTTTCTTAAAGCTCCTAGGAGTTTTTTTTTTTTTTGAAGAAATAAGGCTTTTTTTAAACATGCCCATTTTCTTTAAAGAAAAGGGGCTTTTGCCATGCCCACGAGTTTGTGGGCATTTGGGGAAAAAAACTCAAAAACTTGTTAAAAAAAAGCCCATTAATTTTTTTTTCGAGCCCTGGACGGATCTAAGGAGCCGAAGGCGGGAAAAACTACGAAAAATGGAAAATATATATGAGATAAAGCCATCATGGCGATGTATGCTTTTATGTTTTCATAAACTTATTTTTTCTGATATTGATATTTGGTGACCTGTGTTAGAATAAGTAGCTGTCAATCCTAACTTTGAACACAAAAAAATACATTTTAGTGTTTGAATTTTTTAAAAATAACGTGGCTCAAGAAGCGCCTTAACAATTTTTATAGAAGGTAAATCACACGTAACCTTACGTCTAATTAGAAAAATGGGTTATATATTTAGAATATGTTGCCAGAAGTTGAATATAATGAACCTACATACTTATTTCTAGTAATTTGAATGAAATATGAATATGATAAAAATCCTAAAAAATAACAATATAAAGTTGATAATTTTACAAAATTTACCCTTATTCCTGCGATCGTAGTGTGGCCGCATAACGAATATATCGTCAAATTGTATAGTCATGTTTTCTGGATCTGTAATCTGAAAAAGTCGAAAAAACTTCCTCAAGGTCGGAAGCATTTCACTTACATTAGATATGGGAATTCGGCTAGCATGATCTTGTTTTTTGGGTGATATAATCAATAATTTTTTTAAAGTTGAAACTTCTTCTCTGAAAAAATAGGGTTTTGTAACTTTTGTTAAATGAGCCAAGGTTAGGTTAGAAGGCTTGTCAATCGTTTTATTCTTTAGCCGTAAAATATGATGTTCGGATTGAGTTAATGAAGAATCCTTAATTATGACCGTCATTGTGGTTAGGCACCGTATATTGAGCAAGAGAAATAGTTGTTTTATGAGTAAACTTGAAAATTTAAGTGTCATGGAGCATATTTCCATTCCATGCCCTTAATTTAAATTGTAATTTGGCCTATTTTCTCATAAGTGTCTTATTATTTCGGAATTAAACAAAATCTAGCAGTTTTTGACTATCGTATTTACTATAAACTTGTTATTTTTTTATTGATTTTTTGTTTTTTGCTATTTTACGGCTTGCAACGCTCAGCTTTGAAGGTTACAACAGTAAAGTGGTCAAGCTATATGTTCCAAAAAATTACTTAATGCCAAACTAAGAATGGTTTTATACATACACTTTTCAAAAATTTAGAAAGAAATTTGTGTGTTTAGATTAAACACATGATAAATTAAGCGGCTTGGTCAAGCAGTAAGCTCAAGCCAGTGTCAACCCAGCGGAATCTAAGTCGCACTCGTGCGAGCAAATTTATTTGATACGATATTTATTGCTTTTCTCGGATTATGATTCAAGTCAATACCCAATTGGGTATACTGATTTTGGGCCCTAAATTCAATCATTTAATTGTTCATTCTGCCTTAATTTAAAAATTTTATCGACATTTTGTCATTTTATGAATAAGGGCGTTACATGGTCAAAGAAAACTTGATGGTTTCTCATTTAATTTTTATGTTTTGATCAATGCAATTTATTTTATAAAAAATGTTTAGTAAAGAAATTTTCTGTATAAAAGCGCCGCAAAAAATAATAACATATAAAAAATCTTAAAGTCATATAAAATTAATCAATGCAAAATAGAAAATCTATGCCAACACCCACGTTCAAAATTTGTTTCTTCGCGAAAATTAATGAAATATTTTTTGTATATTATATTAATGAGAGGAAAAAAACTTATATTTTAAGTCTAGAAATGTAAAATATCATATTAATTTTCATCTAACTTAATTATTATAACATTTAATATGTTTTTAATAGTTCGACAAAATAGAAAAAAAAATATGAGATTTTGTTTTTTTTTGATGTGATTTTAAACGTTCCCCTCTATTAAAAAATGAAAATTATAACTAATTTGGACACAAATCTAAATATACCTACAATTATAATTACGATGTTTTGACATTGAGTCATAGATGAATATAAAATAATCAAATTATATATATTTGTATGGCATGAGGCGATTTAGGGCAAATAGCTTATTGCCCAGAACGATTTGGTCTTGCTTAAACATGAAATGTACTATCTAATCCGTAAGGGCAAAAAATTTTGCTGAATACCTAAATCAGATAAATTAAAGGTCTATATTTACTACTCATACTTCGGGAAATTTTTTCAATCAAACTATCATATACATTAAAATTAAATTTACCTACATACCGGTAAAAATAAAAAATAAAACCAAAAAACAGCCTTTGAACGGCCCTGAACGTTAATGTATATAGCAGAAATATTTTATGATCATTGACCTATGAATATAAATGGCCTTTTGCCCTTGAACTTCTAACGTCTAAAGGCTTATTAAAATTATTGGGTTTTGCTTTTACTGTTAAATTGAAGGGATTTTCTATTAATCAAAAAGCCTATTTAAACCCGTTCTAATTGGCGCCAAGGAAATATGCCTATATATAACCATGATTTATGTTCAATTCTTAAACAACTCGATCCTTGCAAGATTATTCTTATTTGCTGATTGATTGGTAATTATGCTCTAACCCTTTGAGCCTTTAACAATTTTTGATAGTCTTTAAATCACAGTCATCATAAAATTTTAAATGAGTAATTAGAAATTAATAAGCCTTGTTTTTTAATTGATCAAAATCGTATTACGTCAATTTTTATTGCCAAAAGGCTCAGAGAGAACTTGGATTGCATAAATAAGTGGAGATTGAAGGTAGGATGGAGCAACAAAACAGTTTGTACTTCCTCATTAATATGCTAAATCACTTATTTATATGCTCTACAGGTACCCTTTATGTTGTTGTTGTTTTTAACCACTGCGAATTTTCAATTGTGAATAGTGAGAAGACGCAAGGGGAGAAGATATAATACCATTTGTAGTCTCTGTAAAACAGAGCTATTGACTCCACGACGAAAACGCGGTATTTT
>JAUIRJ010000673.1:0-10381 GCA_030555515.1 Acutogordius australiensis
TCCCGTCTTTGATTTTTGCCATGTAGTTGTAGTTGCATATTGTATTAATCCGGTCGCGGCCTCATTTCACTTGCTATTTATTGACCGAAAACGCATTTAACGATACTAACCCCAGGGGTTAACGCCACCGCAAAAAAATTTCAATACTCCGCCCTCGTTTAAAGTCTGACTAACTAAATTTGATTAGAAAAACGGTAAACGGATTTGAAAATCACTAAGATGGCAGGTTTGAGCTCTGTAATTAGCTCATAAATCTCAAAATTTTGTTGACCTGTGTAGTAAAGCGTAAACTTCAGGTTACGGTCAAATTTTGATTAAAAATTTTCACATTTGTAAAACACAAATTAAAACGTTAGTAATACTTAAATATACTTGCAGATGACCGAACAAAAGTTTATAGCAATTTAACACAATTTTTTTTTTTTTTTTTTTTTGGGTGAGGAGCATTGAAATTGCTATGCGGCGACGTTCATAACCCCTAGGGTAAATAGGATTAAGCGCGTCTCTCCGCCAATACCATAATATCCATCGAAATGACGCCGCACTCTCCGGAATATTATAGCATGCAGGCTTTACAACTCTAGCAAAAGTCAAAGGCCAGAATCATTCACCTGCTAAAACAATGCCCCCCTTGCCCTACATCTCTTGAAAGAGACGGCATACCCGTCAGGGCATAGCCCCTTTTAGCCCTGTCGGGTACTAGGCAATAACTTAACCTAGACCAAGAGCTAAAGAATCTTCGACCAGCATAATGACAATATTTAATTATATTTAAAATTCGAGACTGATCAGAAAGCCCTAAAATATCAATTAACAACATATTATCACATTTATTTGAAGATATTAATTCATGCAAGTATAAGCGTTTAAATTCATGCAAAGCAGAGCAGTGTAGAAAGAAATGAGCAAGTGGGTCATCAACTACTGATTTACAACAGGGACAGTCGAAGTCACTTGTAACCAATCTTTATAGTCTTGCTTTTTTAAAATTCCACCAATTACCTGTCCTCATATGAAGCAGAAGTTTGCAGCCGAAAGAAAACTCAATGCAATCAATACTTTTTAATGTTTTTAAAGAAATATAAAATGGGTTACTGAACATTGAACAATGTGTCGTTTTTATACTTACTTTCGCTAAGACTAGCTTTGTCAAGGTTTAGGCCAAATGATTTTGAAATAATTTTTGGGTCTCCATTTAATGATATTTTGTTTTTATTAAAATACCTAGAGCAACGCGAAACCCACGTCCATTTGCGAGACTTAGGTTTTGATAAGACTAAATCTTTTATAAATGTTTTACTATATTGAGATTTTAAAAAGAAACGCACGGATTTTTTTTTTGCATAAACGTCAAAAGTACTAATGTTGAGGTCTAAGTACAAGTGAAGTTTAGGCCCAATTAGTCTTTTTCCAAATTTTCCGATCATCCAGCGAATGGCTTGATCGTGAGTCTTAGAAAGCGGGGACAGCGATTTATTAGAGAGCAGACCAAATAATTCCGCTCCATAAGTTAGAATGGGTAGAATGACTGAAACATAAATATGAGATTTAACATTTATTGGTATGGAGCTGGACCGCAGAAACGGACCGTAGAGATGAATAGCCTTCATTCCCCTTAACGCCCGCTCCTCAATAACTTTGTCAATATTAAAGTCCTCATTTATTAAAAGACCCAGATATCTATAGTTTGATACCTGAGGTATGGAGTTCCCCTGAATTGACCACTCGCATGGAGTTGAATTTAAGGGATTGTTTATCATAATGTCACATTTTTCAGCTCCAATTACCATTTCCCACCTATTAGCCCAATTTTCAAGATGGTAGAGCATTGTTTTAAGATCCTCACATGACTCTGCGCAAAAAACCAGATCGTCGGCGAATAATAAACCTTTGAGCTTATTGTCAACATTTGGGACACTAACTCCTAAATTACTTGGTATATCGTTGAAAATATCATTTATATAAATATTAAAAAGAATAGGTGATAGCGGACAGCCTTGCCTCAGACCTCTTTCTAGTATGACCGGGTCTGAGTTGTTAAAAGGCGTTAAAAAAGCGCTACCTCGATACATGTCCTCAATTATGGCCAGAATTTTTCCCCTTATTCCTATAGAGTAAAGTTTTTTAAAAAGGGCTTGATGAGGTACCATATCATATGCCTTTTTAAAATCGATAAAGGCTAAATGAGTTGACAAATTGTTATACTTACGCCTAATGACACTCTCAAACAACGAAATGACTTGACCTATGCACTCTTCGTTCTTACGAAAGCCAGCCTGTTCTCTGCATATTAAATTGTTACTCTCCAAGAAGCTAACGATTCTTTTATTAATTAAAGTAGCCAAAATTTTAGAAACAACCGATATAAGAGAAATACCACGAAAATTGTCCATTAAAGTTAAGTCACCTTTTTTTGGAATAGGAACTAATTTGGCGAGCTTCCATTGGTTTGGTACTGCACCTTGAGTATATATTTTATTCAGAATCCGAAAAACGCACTTACCCAAATATGATGATGGTGTTGGGGCCGAGGAGTCTAAGCTTAAACTTTTAAAAATTTCAGCTGATATAGAATCGGGGCCTGGGGCTTTGGAAGAAGGTATAGATAAAATTGCCTTAATAATCTCCCCCCATGTAAAAGGGGTATCTATCAGACATACAGAATTAACTTTACACGAGACATTGGCCCACGCTTCCTTAGACCCACTGTGGCCAGTATTATCTTTGAAAAGATTGGTATAATATTTTTTCCAACATAAATTAATTGATTCTTGATCTGATTGTAAAACACCAAACGAATCTCTAATTGGGCCAGTACTAAGTGTACTTTGACCTTTAGTTAAATTTTTAAACCATTTAAAGAAAGCTTTTGGATTATTTTTTCTATCCTCAACACCTTTTAATAAAAATTTATTCCAAGCTACCTTTTTTTCTGCTTTTAAAAGATTTTTTACCTCTTTTTTAATATTCAAATATTCAACATAGCATTTTTTGTTTTTAGACTGAAACCATTTTTTATATAACCAGTTTTTGTAAAGAATTTTGTTTCTAAGTTTTTTTGACAGAAAAAATTTTATCTTTTTGAACGAATTTGTTTTAGTAAGTTTTAAATCAGTGGCAACCTCTAAAATAGTGTTAGTCAAATTAAGTCCTTCAATATTTAAATCTTGAGAGTCCCCTAAATCCTCTAAGACACTAAATTTATTATGGTGAATAATATTTGAATAGTTATCTTTTACCTTAGTATTACAAAACCTGATGGTAGAGCCCAGTGTTATTTTTTGTTGAAATTTATCTTTTAAGCAAACTTCTGTTTCAATACTAATGGGAAAATGGTCAGATAAATTCCAAGATTCCTCAGTTATTACAGGAGAGAAATTTAAAGAATGCTTATTTACAATGAAATAATCCACTGTGGAAACTCTTTGATTTTTTAAATGTTTTCTACAAAAACTCACTCTGGTATTTTCAACAAGAGTAAACATGTCCCTATTTAAATTAGAATTAATTTTGTTTACAAGAACCTGTGCCTCATCCTTTCCCATATTTAAATCCCCCATTATAACAATTGGCCAGTTAAATCTATTACTTTTTTTGACAGTACTGTTAATCAAGTTTTTTATTACAGCAATTCTTTCAAATTTGTAAGTTTTAATAGGTATGTACACTGAAGCTAAAATCAGAGTTTGTTTATTAAATATAGTTTTGGCCCATAGTATATTGCCAGAACTTTCACCTATTTGTTCTAAGTACATATTTTTGCTGCATGCTATAGCCACTCCTCTTTCTCCAGCTACATTTTTGTTATAAAACCCTTCAAGGCAATTAAAGTTATTAAAATTTATTCTCCAATGATTTTCCATTATGCAAGTCTCTTGTAATCCTAAAATTAGAAAAATACTTTTATCATTGTTAATTAAAAAGTCTAGCTCATGTTTTTTGTTAATTAAGCTATTAATATTATATGAAATGATTTTTAATTTACCATTAAAGTTAGTTTGAGTTGAGTTTTTAGAGTTTAATAAGAATTTTTTGACTAATTTATGTTTTTCATCACTAATAGAGGCTCTTAATGACCAGTTAGATAATTTTTTACTCCTAATCATTTTACCAAATTTTTTAGCAGCATGTTGAGGTACAAAAACAACAAATTTTACAGAAGTGTTACTTTCTTTTAAGATCCTTTCAATTATTTGATAAATATATGAGGTAGGATAGGCTCATGGCCCTATCAAAAAAAAACAGAAAAATGAGATGCGCATTCGCCGTGTTTTGTTATCTGGCTTATGAAACAGTCCATATGCATATATGCCCTAATCGATTTTTTATCAATAAATTTAACTAATATTTTGTTATGAGTTGAAAAGCACATTAGATGATGATAGGATCTACTTGTATTCATTTAACCATTTTTATTTACCTATATCCCCCTTTTTGGCGATCGATATGTTGGATTCATGTTTAATTTTATAAAATTTCATAAAATTTTTGAGAAGAACAGAAAAATAGGTTTAGTCAAAAAATAGGCTACTCTAAATTTACAAATTTTAGAGAAAAATGAAAATAAAAAGGATCGATTTATAAACATATAAAAACGATTGAAACATTTTTCGCCGTGCAAAATAGTAAATAAATAAAGCATTATTATTATAATATAGCACAGGTCAACAAATTTCAATGGCACAACTGTGAATTTTATAAAAAAATAAAAGAATTTATCCCTATGATGGCCTTATTTCATATATATATTTCGTTTTTCTTAGTTTCTTCCGGCTTGGCTCCTTACATCCGTGCATATCAAAAAAATGGCCTTTTTCTAAATTTACAGATCGAGAATACCCTTAAAAGAAAATATTTAAGAATTTTTTTTTATAAAAATCACTTGTAACATTTATTTATCATCTCAAATAATAAAAAATAAAATTTTTAAGTATATCAAGCTCTTACATCAGCATTTAGATAATACAAAATATTTCGCGTCCAAACTTAAATACGACCCGATATATTATCGGTTTTTAATAAAAGTTTTATTTGAAGTATGAATTTAACAGTTTAGCTGTTGTAAATATCAAAAAAAAAGTTTCAATTTATTTTTGTTTTTGAATCTTTTTTGCTTTTTTGGCATTTTTTCTAAAATTTTCAATGTTTATAGCTGACTAACTAAGTTTGATTAGAACAAACGGCAAAAGGATTTAAAAATCTCTTAAATGGCAGGTTTGATCTCCGTAGTTAGCTCATAACTCTCAAAATTTGTGTGTAATTAAAGTATTAAATTGTGATGTTAAGTATTAATGTATTAGATATAGGTGTAGTTGGTATTTAATAATAATTGTAAAAAACAATTGGGATTATGAAAAATAATTTAATTGTGCAAAATATAATATGGAAAAATATTATAATTTAAATTTAAGAAGAAAATTTGTATATAATAAGAATTATAAATATGAACAAAAATTAAGAAATTAATTGATTAATTTGTTTTTAAAGATTTACTACTCCTGGTAGTTCTAACCACAATAGTCTGCTGTTTCTAGAGAAGTACATAAAAAAATTGTGGTAACAATTTAATATATTATCATACCGTAAAAATTAAGGATTCGTTTTGACATAAGTAGATGTCTAGGGGTTAGAAGATTTGGCTAGTGATAGTCATGCCTAACCCTAGAATTTAAACAGAACAAAGAATTAGTATATACTTAGGTGTATTAAACTAACAAAGAAAATTACAGCTATATCATAATCTGCTATTATAATAAACATGTCTTATCTTGACATATATAAAATATGACTTTTACAAATTTTTATATGATATCATTGATTGTTTAATTTGTAAACCTAAAATAATATGGCAAGGTCAGAAAATTGTATTACTATAGAAAATGTTAGATTATTAAATTTACAATGATCGATTAAAAACCCCCCTAAAAACCTCAAGATTTAAATAAATAAAAATTTACCGATTACATTAACAGTTTTCTTAACAACGGTCTTTTCAGGCGTAATTCTCTTTATTTTTTGGCTTTTCTTTAGAGTTTAAATTGCATATGTATAAAAAATGTTTTTAAAAACATGTATTATTATGTCCAGATTTACTCATAATAACACTGGTCAACAAAAAAAACATATAAGATTTTCTGAGGATTCGGTAAAATTTGCAAGTAAATGCTAATTGTGGAAAATAAAATTTGCCAACAACAATATTGATATTGAGGTCAAGGAATTCGAGCGCTCAATAATGATCCGCCATTTTATATGTTCCTTTGTGTTTAATTAAATTTTCAAATTGGTTTGGTAGTGACCCAGAAAGTCGGCTTTGAAAATAGGAGTAAAATACTAAAAATTACCAATTTTTTTGATTTGATGTTCCCTTTTTCTTTTAAAAATAACAATAGTAAATCAAATTTGTTTATGAATAGAATGTTCTATTCTATTTTTTTGACTAAGTTCTATTAATATATTATTATTATTATTTACATTGAATTAATTATTACTATTTTTTTATAATTTCCCCTCCATTTTTGGTCCTTCTGAGGCCGAATATAGTCTTTTTATACATCGGATTTGTGCTCCTCTTACAAGGGACCAAATCAAATGCGTGCGGCACTCTCTCGATTCGGAAATTTTGTGACGGTATGTCAAAACGACGCAAACGATACTAATCTGAAAAACCTAGAGCTACGTCGAGCAAGAATCGAATATTTGTTCACCGAATTCGAAGAATTACGAGCCAAACTAGGTCAACTTGTACTAGTTGCCGAAGACAACTTACCCCCTTTGATGTGGAAAACCGGTCGAGTTATTAACTTACACCCAGGCAAGGATTCGATAATTCGCGTTGCCACAATAACTTGCGCTAACGGTACCTACAAGAGGCCCGTGATCAAATTATGTCCCTTCCCAATTACAGCTGAACGTGATTTATTGGAAGATTAGTTCTTCCAATCCCGGGGAGTATGTTTATGAATAGAATGTTCTATTCTATTTTTTTGACTAAGTTCTATTAATATATTATTATTATTATTTACATTGAATTAATTATTACTATTTTTTTATAATTTCCCCTCCAAAATTAATAAAACTGTTATAGCCTAACATATTTGCCCCTTTGTCTAATTTCTTATATATAATCAAATTTGGCACTTTTTAATATTTTAATATAGTGTAATGTTTTTTTTTAAAGTCATATTGGTCCCAGACTTTTGAATTCAAATATTTATAAAAAATATTAAGGAGTATAATTTAGCAATTCTTCAAGAAATTAAAAAATATGCTTTTTTAGTTATATTAAACTGATTAATCTTTATAAACTTGTAAAATTTTAAAATAAATTAAGATAATAAATACATGCAATGCAAGATAGCCCTTATTGTCCTCTTCAGAATAATTAAAAATTAAGTCTCTAGCTATCAATTTTTTTGACTTATAACCTCCCAAAAAGTTGTATCAACGTGAAAATCACCTTGCAATTTTTTTTTCGCCCCTTTCTCCGTCAAAAATCACTTCTGGTCAAAAAAAAAATTCCATATTATGAGATACCCGAAGAGACTACCTTCATGAAAATTTTAGCTAAATCAAAAGGGGTACCTCCCGGATTTGTTGTGAGGTAATTTTCTAATAAGATTTCCATAAGCTGAGGTTGCCAAAACTAGCATTTAATATAATGTATTTTTCCATTTAAATTATAGCTTTTTTACGATTGCACTTTATTTTTATAAATATTTTATAAATCATATACAACCATTTTTAACTTTAAAACTTATTTCGCAATTTCTTGACTTTCAACTGAGGTTTAAAAGGATTTTGGTTGTTTAATAAAATCTGTATATATTCATTTTTTCCGTTTAAATTAATTAAGGATACCTACTGGTTTTGTTTTATGTTAAGTATGAATTCCAATCTTGGTAAAACCCTTAATTTAATGAAAATAAATAAAATGAATAAAAATGGAATTTCAATAATTAACATGCAGACAAAATTTTTGATTTTGAACAATTTAAAAAAATTATTTTTTCTTTCTTCGCTCAACCATTTTGACTTATTATTACAATTTGTAGCGTTATTGACTTAGAGCCAAGTCAAAAATAATGCCTTTTCATAGCCAAGATTCATGTATTATTATATTCAAGTTTGATAAATTAAAATGTAAGACATGACCTAACAAAACTTAATGAAACACACGTTTGTTGCTGCAACCTTTAAAATTATATTATAAAGGTCAAATTATCTCACTGCAATGCTAGCTAACGTTTTAATTTTTTAATTTACAAATTCTAACACTAAAAGGGTTTCAAATAAACTCAAAATTAAAGTATAGTAAAAAAAATTTACGATTTAAAGTGGCATTATTTTCATAATTTCTGATAGTTTTTGCTTTAAATATTTTTTTTTAAAAGAAAATAAAAAGGGCGATTGATAATTTTTAATTTGGCGTTGGAAACAAACAAAAACTTTTTAAATAAATTTTTTAATTTTTTAAATTATTTATTTAACGCAATTTTTTCCCATTAAAGCAAGTTCAAATTTGCTTTGCCCAATATATATTTTATTCATATTAAATTGTTACTTATATATACAAAAAAAATTTTCGGCAAATTTATTTTAATACAATGAAATTTAAAATAAAGAGATGGAACAATGTTTAAAGGGGTTAGTTAAATTATTTTGGTATCTAGTATTTATATTATTTTCTCTAGTTTAATAATATAGGATACAAATGCTTACAATCTGTTTAATTAATATTTGATTTCAATAAATCATGGAATTATAATGTTGGCTATCAGTGGTAGAATCAACGGGCCTTTGGCTTGCACGTAAGTATATTTCATAATTTACCAAAAGAATTACTTATCATCTATCTATTTGTAAACCGGCGGGTTTAGTTACTGTGCAGAGGTAATCATAAGGTCTAAAATTGATATTTTGTTTTGTTTTGAAATGCATATTAGGCTCGCACATTTTTTAGTTCCATCCACACAAACACACATATATATGAACATGATTTAGGAATGTTAAAACGCCTATCAGGATAGAAGTGTTTAAGGCTATTCAGACTAACCTGAAAATTTTATGACAGTTGGCAATGTGGGGTTCATATGGATCCCAGCACATTTTTAATTTTGTTTTTTTTAAAAGTAATAATGATATATTATTATTATAATCGTTGTGTCTTTTTTCTTAACCCATAATGAATCCAAATTCCTATAAAACTAGAAATTACTATGAGGTTCATTTGGACCCCAAATGTTCAATTTAAATGTTGAAAACTATGATATACTCAATTAATTTTAACTGCAAAAATTGTAACCGATATTATTGCATTATAGTTTTATTTAGTAAGCGTTTTAAAGGTTTGTATAACAATGTTAGGAATCATTTTTAAAATATCTAATTTTTAAGATAAGTTTAAGTCCAAAATTTTTTTTTTAAATTTAATTTTTTTATAAATGTTTTACTAAACCTAAAAACACAATTTGATCATGATATATTTAGTATATTGCAAAGATTTATATAATGTAGTATGATAAAATGCATGAATTCCTATTCAGATTTTTTTCTCAAAATTTCTTTAGACTGAAAAATAATTCATTTTTGCCAAACTCGGAACTTCTATTTTACTTTCACAAGAGGTCTCTCCCCAAAATGATTCAACAAAGACGAAATTTAGAAACTAAGCCATGTAGACTGTTTCTATTAGGTATTTTGATTCATTTCTATTTAAAGGCGACTTGTATTTTTTTAATGCATATTTATATATATATCAAAAATCGACAAAAAATCACTAAGTTAGATTTTATTTTAATACTAGTCCCTTATGTATTATTTTTTGTTTACCGTTTTTATAAATCTTGTCAAATTTTTAATATAGATTGCGTTAAATTTTAGGTATAGTTAAAAATTTTAAAGTTAAAATCTTGGCCATTTTAGTTTTAAGTTTTTTTTAAATGTGCTAATTTGAACATTTTAGGTTGCAATTTGTATTTTGAAAGTCCACAACTAATTTGAGCTAATTAAAGAAAACAGAAATATGAAAAACAAAAACGTGTTCTATTTTCATTCTGTTTGGCCTATGTCACAATGCACACCTGCAATTAGGTTGGATATTTCCTTGTGTAGCGTCAGATTACATCAATTTTAAAGCCAGCCATACGAGTTGAATTGGTAACTGACCTATATTACGGAGTTCTTTTTCATTCTAGTTATCAAAGACTAATAAAAACTGGCTAAGCTGGCCAGGATTTTGTGCGTAACTTTGGCCTACGGATGTGCCATTAGTATGCATCTATAACACAGGTCAACAAATTTTTGAAAGTTTTGAGCTAACTACAGAGATCACATCTACTATCTTAGGAATTTCAAAGGCAATACGTAACTGAACGAAGTA
>JAUIRJ010000674.1:0-10379 GCA_030555515.1 Acutogordius australiensis
AATATGGCCCATAGTTATTTTATAGTATAAACAAAAAAATTCATGCTTTGAAATTTTTAATAAAATACAGAGTGTACAAATAATAAATACCCTCCTGTGGCTGCGACTGAAAAAAAATTTAAAGAAAAAAAATGGAGCACATATTAACATTAAAGCGGCTAATGATAATGTAAGAATTAAAAATATATGTTAGTCACTTCCTAAAGCGACCAAAAAACATTAATTCTCATTTTTTGATCAGTTAAAATTATTTTTTACAAAGAAATTATAGCCGCAGCTTATATTATGACATATCATGTTTGGTTCTTGGTAAAAAAATAAGGTAAATTATTATGTGATATAATAAATTAAATGCTGGTATGACCCGTACGGGATAGGGATGGAATTGAATTTTTGATTGCAAATGTTAGTTTGCAGTAATTAAGAACAATAATTAACGTTGCCACAAGTAATCTTCTCAAAAATTTGGTAGGGAACGAAACTTGAACCTTTGTTGAGAATAATTATAATAAGGTGCGAGATTCCAAATGGATGTAAGTGCTGATAATACTAATCCATTTGTCGGTCTATTATATAAAAAACACTCTGTGTTGGAGTTTCCTCTAGACCCCTAGGGAATGGCATACCCGGCAGAGATTTGCCACCCTAAATACAACACCAGGTCCCACAGGGTTGAATGAGATTTAACATGCGTTGGTAGCCCAGATTTTTAGGCTCAAAGTATGACTTTGGATTCCGTTGGTGACCCCCCATACTGCTAACTAGGCTCAAGGCTGCTTACCTTGAAATGTAGATTACAACCAAAAGTTTATATGCTCCTCAATGTGATAAGTCATCCAATGCGAAAAACGGTTTTTGTTACACTAAGGTAAAAATCAAATGTATGATATGTGTACCTATTGGAAAGTGGAAAATCATTTGAATGAGATGAAATATTGCTTAAAAATAACGCGAATTAATTATTTAAAGAATGGTGTTATGTGTATCGACTAATACAACAACGAACGTCTTAGTCTCACCACCCTTAATTAATATGCTTTTTGGGTCACCAACCCATAAACTCACTTATTTTCTTATTATTAATTTCAATTTTCAATTTATTCAGTATTATGTCATAATGCAATCCACGATATAGGCTGAATATTTTATTTTATCTTTGTTATAAAAATTATTAGAAATTCTTATATGCAAATACATCGTTATTGATTAATAAAAACTAAACATAACGCGCGATTTCTCCTAATATTATAATATAATTCCATTTTTGCTCTTAAGTTTCATATTTAATCCGGCAGATTAAATTATATTATGATACGTTTATAGGATGACAATTATTGCTCTCCGTCATTACAATAAGCGCCTTCCTTTACATTATTATTTCAAGGCATATTTAGGTTTTATACAAACTTTCTCTTGAGTTGACATTAATTAAGCTGGATTTTTACTAGTTACTCCAGGTTTCTAAAATATGAATAATTAAACTAATGTTAAAACTTCAAAGGCAATCGAAAGTCAAAGATATTATAAAATTAGCCAAACTAAATTCGAATCAATTACAAAGGTAGACAAACTTTCGAAACTTATGAGCTAACTACAGATTAAACCTGCCATCTTAAATATTAAAATCCTTTTATAGTTTTTCTAATCAAACTTATTAAGTCAGCTAAAAAGTAATTTTATAAATAAAAAAAAACAAAAACAATAAAATATTTCTGAATTTTGAACAGTTAGCCTGTTAATCAACCCTAAAATAATATTTATTAAAAAATAGGTTGTGGCAGCGTCTCCTACTCCCCAAATTTCATGGAAGAGCTACCCCCCTCGGCAAAATCTCGGGGGTAACTTTATCCTCCCCCCCCCCACCCAATTTTTTGTCTAATTACACAGGTCAACAAATATCAACAGAAGCGTGAATATTATGAAAACATAAAAAAATGCATCCTCCTGATGGCCTAATCTCATATATATTTTTTGTTTTTTATAGTTAATTTCGTCTTTGGCTCCTTAGATCCGTCTATAACGAAAAATGACCTTTTTTGACCATATTCACAGATCTTAATATACCCTAAAAAGAAAAAATTTAAAAATCTTTTTTGCATATAAAAATGCCTGTAACTTATATTTTTATTCACTAATAATAATAAATAAATTTTTTTAATATATCAAGCTCTTACATCGGCATTTAGATAATATAAAATATTTCGCGTCCAAACTTAAATATGAAACATTATATTATCGATTTTTAATGAAAATATTATTTGAAGTTTAAATCTAACAGTTTAAATATTGTAAATATACAAAAATAAAATTTCAATTTATTTTCGTGTTTGAAGCAATGTTTGTCACTAACTAACTAAGTATGATTAGGAATAACGGTAAACGGATTTTATATTCCCTAAGTTGGCAGGTTTGATCTCTGTAGTTAACTCTTAACTCTCAAAAAGTTGTTGACCTGTGTTATGAGCAGCCACTTCAAATCAATTCAATTTTATTTATTATAATGATTATTATGATATAAATGTTTAAAATTATAGATAATTAAGTCATTATCTAATTGTCATAAAATGTCCTCTTCAGATTTTAATAAAAGGAGATTTTGTAAAAACATATCTCCCATTTTGTTACGAAGAGAAGTTTTAATTAATTTTATCTTGCTCATTGATCTCTCAGCGCTACAGCTGGAGATCGTTATTGAGCAAGATTTTATATATTTTTTTAAGGTTTTCAAAACTGTTGTAAGTTTTATTTAAAGCCCTATAAGGTAGTAAAAAATTGTCATCTGAACTAAACAAGGTTTCATCATCATCCTAATCACTTTTTTCAACGTCGTCCTCCGGATAGTTACAAAAACTCTCTGGAGTATTTTTTGATTCTAGAATTTTAAAAAAATATTAACCATTCAAATATTGGGTAGAAATGATTCCATCTATTAAAGCTTGGCGGAAAAACGGAATAAACATTTTTTTTCTTCAGAAATCAAATAAGGGTCAAGGTCGTAAAAAGCACATATCTCGTTTATATTTTCCACATTTACTTCATTGTATTTTTTTATTGAAGCTGTGGTAAAATACGAGACTCCTTTATAAAATTGTAAAGTATCGTCGTGTAATTTTTAATTGCTTCCCATTAAAGGGTTATGAACCTTTAGACAGTGACTCTTAAATTTGTCAATTCGGATTTTTCTGCCTGCGCAATGGGATGTCACTCGGCATGAAACTTTGTATAGGACATTATTGGAAGGCATACACAAATATTGATAATTTCCAAGTCGAAAACTTTGGTCAACAAAATTTGAACACTTGGTAATTTTAAATAATTAAAATTAATTGTAACATTTTACATATTTAATATTTTTTTTTTATTATACAGATAAAAATATAGCTTAAGAGTATATTGTTACACTTTCTTTAATTTATTTAACATTTTTCGATCTAGCAATATAATTTATTATAATTTTAATATTTTAGAATACTATAAAAAAAATTTTAATAATATAATTATTAAAATTTTTATAGGTGCGTTTAAAATTTTTTTCCAATCTTAAATATATATAAAATAAAAAAGCTATAATTAAAAAAAAATAGTATTATTTAAAATCATTTCTTAACCTACATTTACATATAAAAATTTTTATTTTTAAATAATTTTTTGATATAGTAAATTTAGGTAAAAATATGCCAAAAAAGTACTTTTTGACAATTAATAGCAAATAAAATGAAAACTAGATCAGGTAGGAAAAAACGGAAAGCACCATGATATTTAAATAAAATAAAAACTAGATCAGATAAGAAAAAACGGAAAGCACCATGATGTTTAGCAGAAAAAACTGCGCTAGAAAAATGTTCAAAGTTTTTGGTCTAAAATATGAAGTCATTTTTTGTCGACCAGTGTTATATATGTTTTGTGTGTAGAGGTGTAAAAAATTGAGAAAAATATTATATTCTTGTTAAAAATTACCCATTTTGACTGCTATAGTTACCCTCCTTTTTAAAATACCCCCCATAACTATACCTACCCCCCTCGAATACCTACCCCCCCCCCCCCCCCTCGGCCGAATTTTTGGAACCGCTTGGTTCCTACCCCCCCCCCCCCCCCCCCCCCCCCCGGAGTAGGAGACACTGGGTTGTGGTATGTGATCTAAATGTGGTTGATATACTTAGAAACTTAAATTCTTTTGAGATGATAAAACTTATTATTGAGAAAAAAGGAACTTGTTTAAAAGGTCTTTTTTACGAGTTTTTTTAATAAGAAACCCCCTAGAAAATCCCCTTAACGAGCTGGCTTTTTTGTTTCCCGGGCTTCTCTAACACATTAACTTTTTATACCATAATTAAATGTCTTCTTATAACACTAAACGAAATATAAATTGCAATAAATTTATTAATATAAATAATAAAATACAACTATCTTGTATTTTACCAAACAAGTTATTGTTATAAATTAATAAACAAAATTTGTTTGTTTAAATGGCATAGGGATCTTATTAAACGAATCACTAGATTCCAGCCAGACCCATCCAATATTTTATTCAATTTAAACCTGGCCCTTCCAAAACTTTAATCTGCTAGAAATTTGGCCATTTAATTTGGGCCCGGTTCGGCTCGTTGCAATCTATAAATTTTTCTTTGAAATTATCGATAACATTTAGAATGTTAAAACTTTATCGCGTGATAATAAATTTATTTATAGCTATTATTAGGCTACATAAAATAAAGTTGGTTTTTTGCAAAAAAAACTGGAGAAAATCGTTCAAAGTCAGTCTTTTTAAATTAACAAATATACTATAAAATTAACATTAATATAAAATTCATTTGTGTCTTTAGAAAAGTAAAATAATATATTAATTTTTATCTAACATAATTATCGTTTGTGTAATTTGACAAACATAAACTTCTTTTTTTTTAAAAAATGTTTTTTTTTTCAATAACTCTTTTCACGTGTGGCCTTCCTTAACAACAATAATTTAAAAAAAGCGAATCGAGAAAATCCTTTATTCAACTTTCATTCCAGGTTAATAAAATGTATGATTCAATATAAAACTTAAAAATCTAAATTTGACAAAATTAATATTGGGATTGAGTCAGCAAAAAACATTCAAAAAATATCAACAATGGTGTAACATTGAATTACATACAAAAGAAAGGTAAGAAAAAGAACAATTGAGTACGAATTCGTGTGTAGGTAATAGAAAGTTAGTTGCTTTTAACGATGTGGCTCTAATGATAAGTTAGTGTGACATAACGCGTTTGGTGACATATAGAGAGAGATTAAATTACAAAATAGCATTTTCCGTAACAAATAAAAAAAAGTTTTGAAGAGGGCAAAAATAAACATATTAGGCCATACATATATAAATATATTTTATCTAAAAAACGTATTCTGGGATAATATTAAAGGCACACATAGTTATCAAAATGCGGCGTTTTTTAAATAGCGCGGGCACGGTAAAAATATGAGTTTAAGTAGGCTGTAAGATGTATTATTAACGAATTTTCAAATAAAAAACACGAAAGTCACTTTCATGTTTGTTTAAAGATATGTTCTTGAAATTTAGATATTCATCTTTTTGTTTCGTCCTTAAGCTGGTCAAATTTTTTAAAAACTGAGACCAGTTATGCCTGGAGAAATGTTTTATAATAGCAGTGTTATTTATTTTTTGGCCCTTACTGTTTCAAAAATAAACGTTAGAATATAATGTCTATTCATAATTAAGGCATGTCAAAACTCCGGGAGTCGGGAAGGAGTCCATCAACTCCGGAGTTTTAGTTTTTTGGAATTTGCTAGTAAACATTAGCTTATTGAAAATATTGGAATTTGTATTTTTGTAGTCAAAACTCATTTTTGTTTAATGAAAGTTGTAAATAAATGAAAGAGCAGCTAATTATGTAATAATTACATATATTAACTAGCAAATTTTAATAAAAAACTCCGGAGTTTATGAACTTCTTTTAGACTCCGGAGTTTTGACATTATGAACTTCTTTTAGACTCCGGAGTTTTGACATGCCCTATTCATAATACACAAGTTTATGAACTTCTTTTAGACTCCGGAGTTTTGACATTATGAACTTCTTTTAGACTCCGGAGTTTTGACATCATGAACTTCTTTTAGACTCTGGAGTTTTGACATGCCCTATTCATAATACACAAACATATGATTATAAATCTAATGGATCTTCTAAATTTATAACTTTTAAACAAAACAAATAAACCTATATCAAAACGACAGAGTACAATCATGACCGGCAAAAAGGCTCTATCAAATAGGGCTAAGCAAACCGCTTTCAAGCGCCCAAAAAAAGCTTTTTTTTTTATTTTTGGGCATAAATTCCAAGTTATGTTGCATGATCTCAAGCATTGCTTGTGTTTTCCATATGCACAGGCCTGCCGAATATAACTAAAATAACCACAATAATAAAAATAGCGCGTTCAGGCTTATTTCACTTTCCCAAAAAAATTTTAAATAAAAAATTTTTTTTTTCAGAAATAATTTTTAAATTTAATCTTGATTCAAATGAGTTCATTGTCAAAAGGTAAACATTTTAAAGAATTTTAAAATTTTTTAAAAAAATGAAATGATTCTGAACTAGTTCTAATGTGAAAATCCTCGATTTATTTACCACATTTTTAAATAATAGCGCAAATCAAATTAATGTTACCCAAAGACCCAACTTTATATTAGAAGAATGTGCAAAGTGAATTATTAAGAATTTTCATAAAATGCCCAAAAGGCTCATTGGTCGCCGTGCTTAAAAAACCAAAAATTATTAATTTATTGATTCCAAATTTCAGCTCTCTAACTTGCATAAGGGTGCCAACTATCAAAATCTGCGAAAAATAGGACGATAACAACATTTAAACGAAGAGCAGAAAACATCATTTTGCCAAAATATCTCTCGGTCGTCGAATTAATGCTACTAGACATCATAATTATTTGGTCAACCATTCAAGATAAATATTTACTTTTGCAATATTAATTTGCTGAAAAAAACCTGAGATATAAGAAAATAGTTATGAAAGGTGGCGATAAAAGGCAGGAATTAAAACCACCGCCAAAATTCAAAGCGGTTCCGGTTCCTTTCGAGTAGATCCTGGTTCTGGTTACATAAATTTTGTTGCAAATTAATAAACGTACACACTTAATCGTTTTAAAAATATTGATGTAACGAATCTATATTTTTGAATTTTTTTTTAATAATTATAGCAGGCCCGATTCTAGCTTTTCCATTTTAGGGGGGCAAAAAAAACTCGTGGGGGGGGGGGGGGGCAGAAAAAATTTTTTTGCCGCCTTCGGCGGCAAAATTGGCCGTGACCTTCGGTCACGGCAAAAAATATACATGTACAACAATAGAATCCATGTTCAAAATTTTTTAACAAATTAATAGTAATTTATTATATTCTTAAATTAAATAAAATGAGTTTATAAATTGAATATGTGAATTAGAATTAATTGTTTTCACTATCAATTGCTTAAAAAGAAACGAGATTTGAATTAATTGTAATTTTATCATTTGGTATCATTGCGCATGAAATTATAATATATCTGAATGATAAAAATAAATTATATAAAACTTTGGATTTTAGAAAATTAAAAGTGAAATAAGATTGATTATCATGAAAACAAAATGTATAAGTATGCTAATTTGGAAGAATATATTTGAAAAAAACACTGGTTATATATAACTAGTTATTAATATTAGGGTAAAAATTTAAATAAAACATGAACATAAACGTTGAATGCGCATAAAAAAAGTTTGCAAACATGTTAAAATAGTAAGCAATAATTAGCTGATTATGAGCAGTGTATTGATCAAACTATTTTATCTTAGAAGATTTTAATTAAATTACAATTTTCATCAAAATTTCCCTAGTTAATGATTTTTCGTGTTTAAAAGAACCAAATCACCTTTAAGCAGGTCACTACTTGTCAGCCGTTATTATCCTTCTTAAAGAAGAAAATGTGGCCTCACAACTCGACGTTGAAGAGCCAATTAACAAGTTAAATAGATTAGAAAACGCATCATTGTAATCATATAAAAATTTAACAAAATCAATAGTAACACATTCTTGGTAATTATTAAGTTTCTTATTAAAAAATTTTTGGCTACGTCAATTTCTTTAGATAATGAATCTTTATCAATATTACTTATTTTTTAAAGAGGCTCTAATTTATATTTATCCAAAAAAAGGATAATCAAATTTATAAAGGGAATCTAAAGATTTCAAACAACTATTATCGGTAAAAAATCTATTATCAAAATATAAATAAATCAATAATATTAAAATAAATACTTTTTACTTTATCATTAATATTAAAAATATTTTTAAATTTATGAGTAGAAAATAAATAAAAATCAGAAAAATCTTTAGGTTTAGTTTTTCCATAGATAAATTATTGTCATTTAAAAAAAAATTAATATCAAAACAATTTTTGAATAAATCTTCAAATGTATTTTTTTTCTTAATTGTTTAATTTCTAAAAAAACAATGGTGTATTATATCAGAAGTTTTAGAAATATAAATCGTTCTGCATTGAAATTGAACTATAATTATTTTTAATAAGTAAAATAATTTTTTAATTAAATACAAAAAAATAAATAGATGATTATATATATGGTCAAAAAACCCCGATTCGGCCCTGTGACCTGGAGATAAAAAAGTTTTATTTTTAATTTTTTAAAGAGTATTAAATATTTTTGTGTAATTTTTAAAAAAAAACAATGGGCAGGTAGTGACCACACCACCAATGGGGCAACAGCCGGGTTATGGTCCCGCATTCACTAACTACCTTGATTGCATCATGTTGAAAAAATTTATGAAGGGAAGAAAAAATATCAAAAAAACCTTTCCCATCACTTAAAATTTTAAGACCATCTTTTGCAACAAGATGCAATCGGGTCCAACCATTTTGCTCAGAAATACTTAAACACCACCTTTTTCCCCAGACATTACTTTCGCCCCATTGTAGCATTTTGCGATCAGGTTTTTTGGTTCTAGATTATATTCTAACAAAAGATTGTTGTTAACTGAGAAAATTTATTAGGCATCAGATTTATGAAATGCATTCATAAATATAAAGCTTTCTGTAAAATCAAATTTTTCTATATATTTCTGTTAGTTTGATCTCTCTTGCGGATGAGAAGTATTAATGAATAAAAACACTTTTAAAAAAAGTAAATATATTTAAGATAATATTTTTTAGATATTTTTGACGGAGCAAATTTAATTATATCATGTGGAAGAAATAAAATTACTATGTATTTTTGGGGGGGCAAATTCAATTTTTTTTGGGGGGGCAAACATAAAATTACTATGTATTTTTGGGGGGGGCAAATTCAATTATTTTTGGGGGGGCAAACAAAAACTTTTGGGGGGGCACTGCCCCCCCAAAAGGGGTCTAGAATCGTGCCTGAATTATAGAAAGTTTTGCTTAAATTAAAATTCTAACAACTACTTGGAATGGTATATGTATATACAATGGATTTAAACGGCCGCCAAAAATTTGAACGGCTCTGGTTCCTCAATTTTTACCTGCTTCCAGTTCTTTAAGTCCTGTTCCAATCATTGACAAAAAGTATTAAGTATGCGTAAAATTAGAATACGTTAACCATATTGCATTAAGGTCGCGTTCAGAATTCGTTAATTTTACAAAAAAATTCAAAACTTCGATTTTTATTTCAAAAACTTTTCAGAAAAAGATTTTTCGTGCAATTTGGCGACTTTTTGTTAAATTACCTATGTCTAAAAAAATTCTTAAAATTTCTAAAATTTAAAAACTGCAGTCTGAACGACACAAGGCAAAAATATATTTCGGTGATATTGTAAAATATAAATGTGGCTTAACCTCCAATTCTTTTATATATTTCCATAAAATTTAATTGGCTCTAGCGAAAAGGACTTAATCTTTAAAAATAACGTTTTTTTACAACCTCTCATATTCAACGAAAGGTTTAAATTGCATCTTATATTTTTTTAGGCCCTTACGTCCATGGCAACCCAAGCAACTATAGGGGTGCCGATCAATTATTTTTATTTAGGGTCCTGTTGTTTCAACCAATGATTATATAAAGTAAGTTTAAATGGTAACAAAAATCAGGAAGAAATGTTATTAAGCCACCTAACCCCCCGCTCCCAGCTCACATTTCAAATTAGACCTGAGGGTATATAAAAGTTAGTAACTTTTAACAATATATCCCCTAAAAACGCCCTCCTTTAAATAATTAAAATACGTGTTTTTTTGCATTAGTGAACACAAATTTGTGAGAATTTTAAATATAGCCCTAAAAAATATTTTATACCTCGAAAAATATCCTGCCTTTGGTACGCCTTGTGGATTTTTTATATTCATCAATAATTTAAAAATATACATTAATCTTTTGA
>JAUIRJ010000675.1:0-10361 GCA_030555515.1 Acutogordius australiensis
TATAACCAGGGCTGGGAAAACAATGAGCCAAAAAACTTTGGCTCATTTTTTCTCCTAAGACATAAAAAAAGAAAGGGGGGGGGGGCAAAAATAAAGGGCCAAAATAAGAATTCAAAAAAAAACCCTTACTAAGAAAAGGGGCAAAAAAAACCCACAAAAAGTGGCTCTTAAAAAGAGCCCCAAAAAACCCATTTTATGTTTTCTATAATAATTTCAAAAAATTTTGATGGGTGGGTTATTTTTTCTTCTCTTGGTCTAGGTTAAGTTATTGCCTAGTACCCGACAGGGCTAAAAGGGGCTATGCCCTGACGGGTATGCCGTCTGTTTCAAGAGATGTAGGGCAAGGGGGGCATTGTTTTAGCAGGTGAATGATTCTGGCCTTTGACTTTTGCTAGAGTTGTAAAGCCTGCATGCTATAATATTTCGGAGAGTGCGGCGTCATTTCGATGGATATTATGGTATTGGCGGAGAGACGCGCTTAATCCTATTGACCCTAGGGGTTATGAACGTCGCCGCATAGCAATTTCAATGCTCCTCACCCAAAAAAAAAAAAAATAAAGCTCCTAGGAGTTTTTTTTAAGAAAAGGGGCTTTTTTTAAACATGCCCCTTTTCTTTAAGCAAGAAAAGGGGCTTTTCTTTTGCCACGCCCACGAGTTTGTGGGCATTTGGAAAAAAAACCCAAAAACTTGTTAAAAAAAGCCCATTTAGTTTTTTTTCCAGCCCTGCTTATAACTTAGATTACAGCTAAAAAAAATTGGTTAGCAAAATAAGAATTTAAACATATTACCTATAATTTGAGTTAACTATATACATAATAATCACAATCATTTAAAAAATAATTCATGCGAAATTATAAACATTTATTCGTACAATGCTGAGCTGTAATGGAATAATGGCCATCCATTTGCAGATTTTTAACACTGACATTCCAAGTCTTTTGCATCTAATCTTAGGATTCTTGCTTCTTATATTCCACCGAAACAAAAATTTGCAACCAAAAGCATACTCTATGCAATCGACGCCTTTTAATTTGTATAAAGATTGATATATGTAAAGAGTTGCGCTGTAAGATTTACACAATTTATCTATTTAAGACATTCTTTTACTAAGGATTACTTTGTTAGGATTTGCACCAAATTTTGAGATTAATTATTAAGTCTCCAGTGTATGAAATCTTGTGTTTGTTTGAAAATCAGCAACAGGAAGCCTGCGTACATTTGCTATTTGGATTTTGAAAAGACTAGACCTTTTATAAATAAGAAAACGTAACGATTTTTCGATTGCTTATACTTCTGAAGTACTAATAACACTGGTCGACAAGAATTTTAGACCAACAACCTGAAAAATGTTTCTAGTGCAGTTTTTTTTGCTGAACATCATGGTTTTTTCCGTTTTTTCCTACCTGATCTGGTTTTTATTTTATTCAGTGTTAAAGTTGCCAAACTGTGCATTTTTGGCACATTTTGACCTTAATTTACACCATTAAAAAATAACAAATTATACTAACTTTTTATATTAAAAAAAAGCTTAAATTTTTATCTATTCAAATATATAATTATTTTTTTTAAATGTATTTTACTTTTTTAAAAAAACGAAATTTAAAAACCTACCTTATTTTATTTTATTTAATTTCTAGACCCATTGACGCCTTCGATGCTGCTTATGCATCGCTTCTTTCTTTCTCTCTCTCTCACTCTTTATTTCTTTATTTATTTGTATAAAAATTTCTACCCAAACATATTCATTCATATTCTTTAAAAAATTCCTTTTTTAATTAGATATTATACTTAATTTGATATAAATGTTACTGTTAGTTTTATATAAAATATAATTCATTGTAAATAAAAACAACTGATCACAAATGTCCAATAAATAAAAAAAGCCTTAGTCACATTAAGGGTTTGGGCTCAATTCGACCACATTTGAGTAAAAAAAGGGTTTTTTACATTAAAATTCAAAAGTCTTAGTATCTAGTTCTGAATAATTAGGCTTAAACAAAGCCATAATTTATATGATTTTTTTGGTATTAAGGTAATTATTAGTGCCCGCGAAATATTAACATTTATATAGAAAATTTCTAAAAAATGATTTCTGGGTAATTTCAAAGCAGGCCCGATTCTAGTTTTCTCCATTTGGGGTGGCAAAAAAAACTCTTGGGGTGGCAGTAAAAAAATTTTTTGCCGCTGGGCATCTGGTACTAAATTCCAAGTTTCGAAATTTATTTAAATATATCGATATTTATATAGGGCGTAAAAATGTCAGGCCAGGCTAAAAACATTTTTGTTTCGGGCTGGTTAAAATGTAAAAACTTTTAATACTGGTTTCATGTTGAGGGCACTTATACAAAGTTTAAGATTAAAGAGACGTGAGCAAATAGACATGTTGTGCACAGTTAAGGGGGCGGGGGCTAAACAATTGCAATTAACTCTTTTTTACACATCTAAACGAATACAATTTTCATAACTTTTGGATTTTAAACTAAACCAGCTGATGTATTATAATTTTATCGAAATAAAAACAATTAAACTAAAAACTATTAAACGAATTTAAATGACTCAATTAGAACTAATTAAAACAAAAAAAAATACTAAAAAATTTTTTCCGTCACTTTGTGGGCTTAATTATACCACAAAAGTTAACCAAAAATGAAATTTAACCCAAAAAAGAACCAAACTAACTTTATAAAATAGAAAGAAATTGAATCAAACAGAAAACTTAACACATACACTATAACAAAAAATAAAGAGAGAGAGAGAGAAAGAAGCGATGCATAAGCAGCATCGAAGGCGTCAATGGGTCTAGAAATTAAATAAAATAAAAAAAGGTAAGTTTTTTAAATTTCGTTTTTTTTAAAAAATAAAATACATTTAAATAGATAAAAATTTAAGCTTTTTTTTAATATAAAAAGTTAATATAATTTATAATTTTTTAATGGTGTAAATTAAGATCAAAATGTGCCAAAAATGGACATTTTGGCAACTTTAACATCGAATAAAATAAAAACCAGATCAGGTAGGAAAAAACGGTAAAAACCATGATAATCAGCAGAAAAAACTGCACTAGAAACATTTTTCAGATTGTTGGTCTAAGATATTAAGTCATAATTTGTCGACCAGTGTAATTAGGTCTAAATACAAGTGAACTTCAGGCTTTACTAGTTTTATTCCCAATTTTTTCAAATATTCAACGGATTGTGCCTAATCGTGAATCATAGATAGAAAGCGAAGACAATGATTTATTAGAGCGAATACAAAGTAACGTCCTATATGTTATAAAGGGTAAAATGACAGAAACATTTATACATTTTACCTTAAGAAGGGACCCTATGTAGAGATTTCATTCACCATAATTCCTGATCCTCAATAATCTTATCGATATTAAGGTCCCCATAATTCAAAAGATTCAGATATCTAGAGGTTTTTAGATGTTAATGGACCCGACCAATCACAGATTCCAAGAATTATATATTATGATCACATTTTTAAGCTCCGATTACTAATAAATGTGATCTTATGTTTGCTTTTTTCCATCTACGGGTATAAGGCTTAAATTTTAGCCTGCAAAATCCAAAAACATGGATTATTAAGTTTCAGAAAATTTTAAAAAAATGTATAATTTTGATACGGAAGTAATCATTTATAACATTATTTCTGGTGTAACCTTGATCATGTAATTTAGAATTTTTAATTTTTGATATTTTTTAGCGTAAAAAAATTTTTTTTTTGAACAATTTGGTTTGAAGCATTAAAAGAAATTAAAATTTTTATAGCCCAAAGTCTCACTCTCACGCTTTAAAAAATTTACACTGTTTTGAGGGTACGTTCTTTAATTTTTTGAGCTGTTTAGAGAGAGAACAAATCACTAAATGAGCTTGGAAACATCAAAATTAATTGGGGATTCTTTATAAAAAATTAGTACATAAAATTATATATACATGTGATTTTGAGTAATAATTAATGTGAACTCATTACAAATTAACTCTCAACTGATTTTGAGCTTCTCGAGAATCGTAACCTCTTGACAAAACTATTATTCGATGAAACTCCTCACTTCCCTTTTTCGATCGAGTTAGTTGGACCTACGGGCCAACTTTTGCAATTAAATCAGTTTGGGCAGCTACATAAATCCCAAATTGTTATAGGATATTAGTTTGTACATTTTTTGTTAAATTCCCTTAATTTTTCTCAAAAAATTTACAATATGTGCGGGTCCAAAATGCTTACAATTTGAAGTTAAATCTTTTGATATTATAGACTGATTGTACAACAATTTCTAGATCGGGTCGTTAAAAATCAATTTAATGAACATATTGAAAATATATACGATTTGTTATAAATACTGATTTGATCGAAAATCAGCCCAAATAATCCGCCTAACCTCTATATCAGGTTTTATACCGAATTCCTTATTTTTCCAGGAAATACTAGTATGCCCTTCCAATAAATACTAAACAAATATGTGTATATATATGGGTCATGTCATTCAAAAAAATTAATTAAATTAATTTTGTGTTCATTTCCTAATGTTTATACCATTTTTCTAAATACATTCTATACATTTACATACCTCTCACCTGTTCAAATATTACGTTTTTTAACTAAAAAATATGTCGGTTTTCTTTTTAATTAATTTAATTAATATTTTTGATTTTATTAGCTTCCTTTTCATACCACAAATGATGAATTTTTTTTACCTTTACATCAAAAAAATCTATACCCCATATGCCGAAACACCCCATTTCTATCTTTTTAAAGAATAAAAATCAGTTTGGGGCGCGTTTAAAGTTCATTCGAATTTTTCAAAATTTTTTTTTTATAAATCTTAAATTGTCAAAAAAATATTCAAGGGTTAGAGTTTTCTAAAGAGACATGATGAAATGATTATTAGCTCTGTTTTATATGTTTAGATACAAATTTATCAAGCTCTCTAAATATACTTAGAGCAATCGTTTCGAGTGCTAGAAAATATTTTATTCAATGTTTAATAATTTTTGACGCTCAAATTTTTGAAAATTTTAAATTTAAAAAAAAAAAAATTCCTTATTAAGTTGAACTCTAAGCCCGCTTTAACAAATAATTTATTTTAACCTTTTTAATGTTTAAAGACACTGTTTTTTCATTATATTGATTTTTTATATGTTAGTGCATTCTCATTTGGTAAATCTTTATTTTTAGTAGGCATTTTTTGGTTCTCAACTGTGCCATGGTGTAATAAACAAGTTAAATTGCCAATTTTATCTACGAGAATACCGTAGTTTTTTAATTTTTTAAATCAAACAAAATATAATTTGTTGAATTATTAGAAATTTAATATAAAAATTATATAATTTAACTGAACATGGATCTGATGATAAATCTGACGTTTTTCATGCCTCATTTTTAAATTTAAATTATTTTTTGGGTGAGGAGCATTAAAATTGCTATGCGGAGACGTTCATAACCCCTAGGGTCAATAGGATTAAGCGCGTCTCTCGGCCAATACCATAATATCTATCGAAATGACGCCGCACTCTTAGGAATATTATAGCATGCAGGCTTTACAACTCTGGCAAAAGTCCAAGGCCAGAGTTATTCACGTAAAACATTGCCCCCCCCCCCCCCTTCCCCTACATCTCTTGAAAAAGACAGCATACCCGTCACGGCATAGCCCCTTAAATTTAAATTTTAAACAATTAATGTTTAGTTAGAGGCTATTTTAAAATAACGTCTACTACGCTTACAATTTTATTTGGGGAATCTGTACTAATGTTTTAGAGCTTCTATGCTTTAGCAATGATTATCCGGACCCTTATGTAAAAGTTCATATATTTGATAAGCTTTGAATTTTTTGATAAAAATTATAATATCATCATATACCTTCAATTTTACTCATTACCAACTTTAGCTCAAAACAATTGAGGTAATTTTGAGAAAAAAATCCGCCAGAAATTACCCTATTTTTAGTTAGGCTCTCCCAATTTTGTATTTCGAACCGGTCTGACCAATTGCGACGGGCCTTCGACTCCCGGATCTTTAATTTTATTTTAATGCGATAAAAGCTAAATTTGATTTATTAACAATCGAATTGAAATGGGTAGTCAGCTTTTTATAGTTCGTGAATCGGCCTAAGACCATTGAATGAGTATATAAATACACGTAATTTAGAGTTATTTAAAGGTATTTACCATTTATTGCCCTGGCCTTTGACGATATAGCGCATAAAGACTTGTTTTTAATTAATTTAAAAGCCAACAAATAATTTAACCGCTAAGAGTTGCAACTAGGCACTTTTGATATGTAGTTTGAAAAAAACGGCCCGCCCCTTCATCATAAATTATTGAAATATAAATAATTTTTTGAGCTGCGTATATTGTATTAATGTTTAATTCTGTAGTTTTTTCACCACATATTTAATATCCTTTCAAAATTTTGTCGAATACCACATAAATGAGTTCCTATCCTAGTCTTGATTCTTTTTATTGTGCGTGATTTTAAATATCACTTATCCATGACTATGAAAATTTAAAAATAAGACAGTGGCCCGTAAATCTTTAGACGGTTAAGGCTTTAAATTGCTAAAGTTTTTTACTAAATTCTTTTCTACTTGAACTTTTAAAAATATAAATTAAAAATTTTCATGTTTATTGGCTTCCATGAAAGCGCTTTTTCCTTTGCGACATATTAAGTAGGATGTCAAACACCTCAGCTGATTATTTGAGCCGAATTTTATTAACGGCCTTTATGGCGTGTCTCTTATATCTAGGGCATGTCAAAACTCCGGAGTCGGGATGGAATTTTAAATCCGTAGTTTTTGAATTTTATTTTTTTTGCTACTTAATATTAGCTTACTGGTAATGTTTAAATATATATTTTTGTTGTCCAAATTTATTTTTGTTTATGTAAAGCAGCTTATGTAAAAATTACACTAACAAATTTTTATAAAAAAAATCCGGAGTTTGTGGACTCCTTCCCGATTCCGGAGTTTTGACTGCCCTAATTATATCAATTTTTCGATTTTTCGATAACATAAATTTTTACAATTCGTGCTACTGTTTGAACCGGTCTTTTATGTTCCAATCCGTCCCCCGACAAACGAGCCCTGCTCAAAACTTTTCTTTTTGTTTAAGGCTCGGCCCCCATTTTTACACATTATAAAATCTTCAAGCATAGCCTTTTATCGAATAACTAATAAAAAATTGGTAAATTTTTCTTAAGGGTGCGTTTAGACTCGCTTTATTTTTTTGGAAAATTAAATTTAAAAATTTTTACCTTTTGACATTGTACGCTTTTTGACAAAAAGTCGCCCATTGTGATTAGCATTTAAATAGTTTTTCTGAAAAAAAAAGTTTTTAAAAAATTTTGAAAAAAAAAATTAAATTATAAAAAATTCGTAATATTTAAAATTTTTCAAAATAAATAAGTCTGAACGCGCCTTAATATAATATAAGCAAGGATTGGAACTTATTGAAAAAAGCTGGTACTAAGTTCCGAGTTCTTAGGATAATTTTTGAAAGAGCTGGAACTAAGTTCTTGGAAGTACCGACGAGTTCCCAAATATCGGAACTCGAGTTCCATTTTTTTATTTTTATAATTAAACAATTACTAGACAGATAAAAAAGATATATTACACATTGCACATATAATTTATTGACATTGCACATATAATTTATTAAACTATATAAAATGGAAACATTTATTTATCAAGCTTAAAATTCATTCCAACAAAAAAAATATCAAAAATATCATCCTTAAGTCGATTTCTTTGGGAATCTAAAATAAAGCTTAAATAGGAAAATAATCTTTCAACACTCACCTCGGTCAAGGGGACCGATACAACAATTAAAGCTAAGTTTCCTAGTAGCGGAAACTCAGCCTTGTTAGCTACCCACCAACTTCTAATATTTTCATCCGCCTTAAACCTCGGTAAATTTTCGTATTTTAAAATTTCTATATCTAGGCTCATATATTAGAGGGGCAGTTGAGTCATCGTGTTTATAAAATGTTTCTTCGTCTCTTAAGACATCCTCTAATAATTAAAATTGATCTGACATATTTCCAGAAGATTCTAAAATAATTTCTTAATCGTGATTTACTGAATCATTTCTTTGAAGAGATAATGCTTTTGATTGAACTATTTTCAGTTGGCTTTTTCGCATTTATTATTATTTAATTTAAAGTAGAATCTTTTATCTAAAAACAGCCCACAATTAACTATGTCATTATCTAAAAGCTGGGATTCTCTTTGTTCAATAAAATGCAAAAGGGATAAAGAAAAGTCGGTTGAATGGGTCTTTAACACGGCTTTGCAGAAATAGTATTTTGTAAAAAAATTGCAGATGTCTAAAGTTTGTGCCTCAAGGTGTTTCGTTAAAATTGCGGCTGGGCCTAGTGTTTCGACTAATCTTTGAAACATATGCCAAATATCATTGGAAACTTCCAACTCATTTAAAATATTTTTGTGATTATCAAGAAACGGTCGTAGTTTGAGCAATCTTTCAATGCAGGTGTAAGTCCAATTCCATCTCACCTGATGCTTAAGCATTGATTGAGGAAGATTTTGAGATTTTAACATTGCTGATAAAATAGGCCTTTTAAGCTTAGTAGCCAATTGTCTTGCTACCTTAATTGCCAAAATTATTTCAGGTGTGCTGACTAGAAATGAATTAACTGCTAATTGAACCACGTGTGCAGCACAGTTGAGATCAATGGTGATTGATGAGTTGAAATCATATATTTCACAAACCTCGTAAGAATCCTGTATAAAATTTAAATCATCTTCATCTTGTAACATTCCTTCTAATGGGTCAAAGATGTCATCTTCACTTGTTTCAAGCTCCATCAAATTCTTTATTCCAGCTTTCATATTACGGACTGTGTCTGAAGTTATCGATAATATTTGGGTTTTCATTATATTGTAATTTATAACAGTTTCTTTAAGCCATTTGGAAATATTAACTGCATTATGCTGGTCATAGACCTCTTTGCATTCCAGCACTCGGACTTGAATTTTATCCATATGGATGTATTGGAAATTTATAGCTAAAAGTAAATTTATTTAAAAAAATTGAATAAAAAGTTTTACACTAAGTAGCCAAAATCACAATTAAATTTAACTTTTTAAAAGCTTTTTAAACATTTTTTCTCTTTTCCTCATTATCTGATTAAACTTTATCTACTTTTTAAATGCATTGGTTAATTAATCTTGTTTTGTACTTAAATGAGAAAAAATGTAAACAATGTTCATAAAAATGATTTTATTTAATTTTTAAAAGTAAATATCTAGGTTATTTTAGAAAATAAAAAACTGACTTGCCTTATAAAAATTAATAAAACAAAATTATAAATATTTTAGAATTGGTTTTGGCTAATTTGTCTACATTTTTAGTTTGTATAACTAAATAATTATAAAATTTAAAAATAATTAAATATTTATATTATGTACAAAAGTTAAATGTGAAAATTAATTTACCATAGAAGGATCTGTTTGCAACACTTGCAAAATCAAATTTTATGCTTAGTATTTTATGTATGATATCATCAATTAAAGTTGTTCGCATATATTTGGCCTTTTCTTCAACTTTATTTCTAACATAACTTGGATTAATCTGTTTAAAATTAGTTCCTGATGGGCTTGCTTCGTTTATGATTCTAATCATGGCATCATCTGAAAATAGTTCAAATGGTCTGCCATGAACAGTAACCAACTCCACGCAATCTTCCATACATGAATGCACGGAGTTATTAAAGATTTTTGTCTGCTTAAATTTGGTTTGAGTTGTAATTTTGGATTTTTCTTTTCTTTCTGTAACAGTTAAAAACTTTTCATATTCTGCTTAATGTACACACTTTACGTGTTTTTTAAGGTTGGAAGTAAATTTCTTAAAATATTAAATAGAATTAATTACCGTTATATGGTTGTTTTATTTGACGACTTGCACAAAGAACATTGATATTGGTCATTAACAAGTTGAGGTTTATAAAATTTATAAATCCCGCTGAATTTCATGGTATGCCAGAATTTATTCAAAAACTTAAAAACTTAAAAATGCAGGAAAATTTATGAATGTATGAACAAAATGTTACGTTAACAAATATAATTTTAGAAGGCTTGTGTGCAATCAAATAATAATTTAAACAATAGAGGTTTTTTTATTCAAATTTTATATATTTTTGAAAAATATTAATTTTAATGCGTTTTTATTCAATTAAAAAAGTTTGAATTTTAGGTATTTGAAATAAATCGCGAAGGAACTCGAGCGGAACTCGAGTTCCACGAGTTCCAGTACCCTGGTACTTAGTTCCGAGTTCCGAGTTCCATTTCAAAAAAAAGACGAGTTCTTCGAGTTCCGAGTTCCGAGTTCTGGAACTAGTTCCAATCCTTG
>JAUIRJ010000676.1:0-10360 GCA_030555515.1 Acutogordius australiensis
ATATGGTCAATTCCACCTCAAATCGACAAACTTTTTTCCCTTCAAGTCTCAGTTTTGGCTGAAAATTGGTACATGGTAGGGTCCTTGGGTGCTGATAAAAACCTAAATTTTTTTTTACCGGAAGTGATTTTTGACCGAGATATGAGCAAAAATATTTTTAATTTTTTTGCAAAAAAAAAATTTGAGGCAACTTTGCACGCATGTATCATCAAAGGTATTGTAGCTAGAGTCATAATTTTTTTTTATTTTGAAGATCGTAATAAGGGCTACCTTAGACGCAAAAAATATTAAAAAAAATTTTTTTTTGAATTACCAAAAAATTAAAGTCAAGTTTAGACACAAATAGCTCAAAAAACCTTATCTTTAAATTTTCTAAAAAATTTATAAAACATGGCCCTTAATAATGTTAATAACTATATGATTTCAAAAGTTTGGGACCGGCATGACTTTTTACAAAATTTAAAAAAATCAATTTTTTGCCCTAATTTTGAGACATATTTATGCCCTTTGCACTATATTGGAATATGCCAAAGTGCCAAATTTCACAGTATTTAAAAAGCAGGACATATGGGCAATTATGTTAGACCATAATAGTTTGATTTATTTGATTATTACTATTATTAAATTTTCAATGAAATAGTGAACCTCAAAACCGAAAAAAGTGAAAATTTTGCCAATTTTCAAAATCGACTTTCTGGTTAACCAGCCAACCTTTTTTTAATATTTAACATTTATTTTATAGATAAAATATCGCTTAATAACATATAATAGCCCCAGCTTTTTTTCATTCGATTTTGACGCTTCTACAATAAAAATACCTAAATTTGCCAAAAAACAGCAAATTTTCAGGTGTCAAAAAACTAACGCAGATTGTATTCGTCTGTGCAAGCTTATTTTTTTATTATTTTTGCATAATTAACTAATAATATCTAGAACCTATATAATCAGTCATAATTTGCCTGTTTAAGTGTTAAAAAAATAGTAGATATGTTATGTATAGAAAATCTTAAAAGAACGAGATAGGTAAATTACAAAAAAAATTATGAAATCATTCCATTATTTTAATTAAATCTGTAATTTGTTATATTTATTAAAACATATTCTTGTGTTAAAACTCGTTAGGAACGCATTTGGTTTTAAAAAACTTTAGTTCAATGCCCAAACCCATATGCCTATAGAATCAAGTAACAGTGATATTTCCTCTTTCTTTAATAGGTCTAGTGCGTCTATATTATAAAACTAAAATGTAATTGGAACTAAAATTGTTGGTTTTTAAACTTTATTAAGGTCGGTTAGATATATATTGTATGCCTTGTTCTAAATAGCCTTTCAAAAACATATTTGGCATTTGTAAAAATTAGTAAAAAAGACTGAATGTCTTTATTTTATTTATAATAAATTGGGTCTAATATTTAGTCTTAAAATTCATCATTGAAGCTAATTCTGCCCGTTATAATCATTTAAAGTTGTTTAACCCTAAAACTGACCTCTTTTATGTATTTATAATATCAAAAAACCATATCACTATGTTTCATAAAATAATTGACTTTTTACGTTTATTTTAAGTTTGTTAATAATCATAAATAAAGAACATCTGTTGAATCATAATATTCTAACTAGGCCAAATATATTCTATTTTACTTATATTTGTCAGATTTAACGTTGTTGAGGCTGTTTTATTTAAAAACTATTAAATAATAGAAAAAAATAAATTTTCACAAATTTTTTAACCTTATTATTTTTTCTAAAATCCTCCCAAAATTTTTTTATACAATAAATTTAACAAATTTTTTGAATTTTGCCGAGGATAAATATTGAATATTATGTACAATTTCTAATATTGTTCATCAAACTAAAAAGGACTAGTAAAAGTTAACAAATATAAGCATACAAATTTTAACTTTTTATTTTTTACACCTTAAAATTTCAAAATACTTGGCAAACTTTTGTTTTTATCTCATAAAAAGCTATGGGTACGTTGTTAAATGTTGGGGGAAATTTATGTTATTTAGCGATGTTTTATGTATAAAATGCAATTTTAAATTTTCAAATTGGTTTGGTAGTGACCCAGAAAGTCGGCTTTGAAGATAGGAGTAAAATACTAAAAATTACCAATTTTTTTGATCTGAAGTTCCCTTTTTCTTTCCAAAATTGACAATAGTATGATTAAATAAATAAAACTGTTATAGCCTAACATAATTGCCCCTATGTCTAACTTCTTATATATAATTAAATTTAGCACTTTTAAATATTTTAATATAGTGCAGGGAGCAAATTTTTGTCTGAAAATCAAAAAAAAATTTTTTTTTACTTTTTCAAAAAAAGTCATGTCGGTCCCAAACTTTTGAGTTCAAATATTTATAAAGAATATAAAGGAATATATTTTAGCAAATTTTCAAGAATTTAAAAAAAACGCTTTTTTAGTTATTTTAAACTGAATACTCTTCATAAAATTTTAAAAATTTAAAATAAATTTTTTAAAATATTAAACACATGAAAGATAGCCCTTATTGTCCTTTTCAAAATAAAAAAAAATTAAGTCTCTAGCTATAATACTTTTTGACTTACAACCTTCCAAAGTTGCATCAAATGTGAAAATTCACCTTGCATTTTTTTTTTCTTTTGCCCCTATCTCCGTAAAAAATCACTTCCGGTCAAAAAAAATATCCAGATTATGAGATACTCTTAGATACTACCTCCATGCAAAATTTCAGCCAAATCAAAAGGGAATCCCTTCCCGGACTTGCTGGATTGAGGTGGAATTGACCATATATATATATTTTATTTTTGACCGGAAGTGATTTTTGACCGAGATATGAGCAAAAATATTTTTCATTTTTTTGCAAAAAAAAATTTGAGGCAACTTTGCGTGCATGTATCATCAAAGGTATTGTAGCTAGAGTCATAATTTTTTTTTTATTTTGAAGATCGTAACAAGGGCTACCTTAAAAGCAAAAAATATTAAAAAAAAATTTTTTTTAAGTTACCAAAAAATTAAAGTCAAGTTTAGACACAAATAGCTCAAAAAACGTATCTTGGAATTTTCTGAAAAATTTATATAATATGGCCCTTAATAATGTTAATAAATATATGATTTAAAAAGTTTGGGACCGGCATGACTTTTTACAAAATTTAAAAAAATCAATTTTTTGCCCTAATTTTGGGACATATTTATGCCCTTTGCACTATAATAGAATATGCCAAAGTGCCAAATTAGACAGTATTCAAAAGCAGGACATATGGGCAATTATGTTAGACCATAATAGTTTGATTTAATTAATTACTACCATTATTAAATTTACAATGAAAAAGTGAACCTTAAAACCGAAAAAAGTGATAATTTTGCCTGTTTTCAAAATCGACTTTCTGGTTAACCAGCCAACCTTTTTTTAATATTTAACATTTATTTTATAGATGAAATATTGCTTAATAACATATAATAGCCCCACCTTTTTTCAGACGTTTCTACAATAAAAATACCTAAATTTGCCAAAAAACAGCAAATTTTCAGGTGTCAAAAAACTAACGCAGATTGTATTCGTCTGTACAAGCTTATTTTTTTATTATTTTGGCAAAATTATCTAAAAATATCTAGAACCTATATAATCAGTCATATTTTGCCTGTTAAAGTGTTAAAATAGTATATATGTTATGTATCGAAAATCTTAAAAGAACTAGATAGGTAAATTATAAAAAAATGAGAATATTAATTTATTTCAATATTTTTATTAAACTTGTAATTTAATGTATTTATTAAAACACATTTTTGTGTTAAAACTCGTAAGGAATACATTTAGTTATAAAAAACTTTAGGTCAATGCCCAAATCTATATGCTCATAGAATCAAGTAACAGTAATATTTCCTCTTTAATACGTTTAGTGCGTCTATATTATAAAACTAAAATGTAATTGGAACTTAAATTGTTGGTTTTTAAACTTTATTAAGGTCAGTTAGATATATATGGTGTTCCTTGCTCTAAATAGCCTTTCAAAAACTTATTTGGCATTTGTAAAAATTAGTAAAAAAGACTGAATGTCTATATTTTGTTTATATTAAATTGGGTCTAATATTTATTCTTAAAATTCATCATTGAAGCTAATTCTGCCCGTTATAATCATTTAAGGTTGTTTAACCCTAAAATTGACTTCTTTTATGCAGTTATAATATTAAAAAACCATATCACTATGTTTCATAAAATAATTGACTTTTTACGTTTATTTTAAATTTGTTGATAATCATAAAAAAAGAAAATCTGTTAAATCATAATATTCTAAATAGGCCAAATATATTCTATTTTACTTATTTTTGTCAAATTTAACGTTGTTGAGGCTGTTTTATTTAAAAACTATTAATTAATAGAAAAAAATTAATTTTTACAAATTTTTTAACCTTATTATTTTTTCTAAAATCCTCTTAAATTTTTTTTTATCCAATAAATTTAACAAATTTTTTGAATTTTGCCGAGGATAAATATTGAGAATTATGTACATATTCTAATATTGTTCATCAAACTAAAAATGACTAGTAAAAGTTAACATATATTAGCATAAAAATTTTAAGTTTTTATTTTTTACACCTTAAAATTTCAAAAAACCTGGCAAACTTTGGTATTTATTTCATAAAAAGCTATGGGTACGTTAAAAAATGTTGGGGGAAATATATGTTATATAGTGATGTTTTATGTATAAAATGCAGTTTTAAATTTTCAAATTGGTTTGGTAGTGACCCAGAAAGTCGGCTTAGAAGATAGGAGTAAAATACTGAAAATGCAGTTTTAAATTTTCAAATTGGTTTGGTAGTGACCCAGAAAGTCGGCTTAGAAGATAGGAGTAAAATACTGAAAATTACCAATTTTTTTGTTCTAAAGTTCCCCTTTTCTTTCCAAAATTGACAATAGTTTGAATCAAATTAATAAAACTGTTATAGCCTAACATATTTGTCCCTATGTCTAATTTCTTATATATAAACAAATTTGGCACTTTTAAATATTTTAATATAGTACAGAGAGCAAATTTTTGTCTAAAAATCAAAAAAAAAATTTTTTTTTGAATTTTTTAAAAAGTTTAGTCGGTCCCATACTTTTGAGTTCACATATTAATAATGAATACTAAGGACTGTATTTTAGCAATTTTTTAAGAAATTCAAAAACACGTTTTTTTAGTTATATCAAATTAAATGTTCTTTACAAAATTGTAAAATTTCAAAAAAATAATTTTAAAATAATAAACACATGCAAGATAGCCCTTATTGTCCTCTTCAAAATAAAAAAAAATTAAGTCTCTAGCTATAATACTTTTTGACTTATAACCTCGCAAAGTTGCATCAAATGTGAAAATTCACCTTGCAATTTTTTTTTCTTTTGCCCCTATCTTCGTCAAAAATCACTTCCGGTCAAAAAAAATTTCCAGATTATGAGATACTCTTAGATACTACCTCCATGCAAAATTTCAGCCAAATCAAAAGGGGTACCCCTCCCGGACTTGCTGGATTGAGGTGGAATTGACCATATATATATATATATATATATATATATATATATATATTATATATATGTCAGCGTCCAAACGCAGTATTCCGCCGGCGGAATATTGTCTGGACTTGACCTCAGCGTCCAAAGCTTATATCAAAACGGTACATAAATAATCGCTAGAGCTTCGATCTAATTTAATAATTTGTCGAGCTGTGTTATAAAGACGCGTTATTAAGTGAATCGAAATTGGACTATCTGATTCTCCTTATCTAGGAGTAGAAAATTTTGAAACATTAAAATATTGCTAAAATATGGCAAAGGTCCCCGACCTGTGTCGTATGTCACACAACCTATAAATAAATATTGCGACGCATATCATAAGTTGAGATTACTGGCGGGCCGCTAAATTATAATAAGTAAGACGGTTTGGGCGGAAATATAACGTCCGGTCTTAATTCCATAATAATACGTTTTTGGGTTATCTAGATTTTTTATTTTCAATTATCGGCAAGAGAAATTTAAAAATCATTGTTTAATATTAACAATATATTTCAATCAATCACATTGAGCCTAATGTCACCCAACCATAGTTCTTTATTTTTAATATGTTTTAATCTTTATTTGACCCAAAAAATATATAAATTGGACCCAGGGCTTTCAGCTCTAAATTAGAAGTTTTTATGAGGATACTAGGTTAATTTACTAGAATCCAAAAAATGTGCTTTTATCATTTTATAAAATTTTATTTACCCCTCAAAAGGATGTCAAATGTCCACACGAATGTATAAATTTAAATAAAGAAATTCGATAATAATCATAGCACCCTGCTCCTCTTAGAAGCCCTCCTCACTTTGCTATTCATTTTTTTCTTAATAGATTTGCCTACAATCACATTAGAGATTAAAGTCGAGAGCCAAAAGTCCGGCCCCGGCCCGCCAGGAAACAAGGGCCAACGGGTCAAAATTTATAAGGGGCCAAACGCGGGGCTTTAATTTAAAAATGGAAATTACGCATGCTCTATTTGTAACTATAAAGGCCTAAAAACGATAAATATATTTTTACACGATAATGTAACTTTTACACTCTGTTTTTTAAAGAAAACTTTTTTGAAAATTTTCGGGCCATATTTTGGATTGGGAGACCTTAAACTTGAAAAAAACAAATTTTGGTTTTGGCCGATCTGGCTGTTTTGCCAGATTTGGCCCGATCTAAATGCCCGCCTGAAAAAATACTCAGCGTCAATTTAATTGTTGCGCTTTTGAAAATTTCAAATTTATATTTTGCACGTTAGAGGTTTCGCGCAAGTTTAAGATACCTTAATTCTTTACAAAACAATTGTGACCATTGGATTCAGGATTCATGCATTTGAGCTTCATTGGTGCGCTTTTGGTAACCAAAACTTTATAGATTTTTAGTTATGTGGGGAGTCTTTTTAAATGTTGGCAGGGAATCCAATAAGATTGTCAAAATATTTATATTAGATATACTCCAAACTTGAAATTAGATTGAGCCTATAGTTATTCAACCGTATTTCTTTATTCTTTTAAAAAATTTTAATTTTTAAACGGTCCACGAAATATATATGGGACCAGTGAAATTAAAAAAATTGTAAGGAAGGTCTAAAGCCGGTTCGTTAACTGGACTAAAATCGGAGATATAACTTATATACCTTCCATTAATTCCAATATCGCATTTTTAACGGCCAGCTAGATAGGGAATGCCCTAATATTAACAAAGGGTTAGATAAGGCTTATGTAAATCTTAAAGTTGTAATTTTTTTATCATTTTGACCCTCCTAAAAGTTTGACACCTGTGCGCTGTCCTAATTCATTTTTCTGCACTATTTTAGGACTTTTGCGTGCTCTCAATATCACCTACGCGTTTTAAGGCACCTTAGTATGTTTTTTAAATACCTGCTTAGATTTGAATCTTTATTGCGAGTTAGGATTCTTGGTGCATTTTAAGTCACAGGTACATTACAAAAATACCTCGGCTTTTTTAGAGTCTTTCGCTTAATTTTAAAAACAAAAAAAATGCGCGGGTTTTATAACATTAGCGCACTTCTGAGGGTATCCAAAAAATCTGAACGCTTTTAAATGTGGAGTTAAAGCACTTCTAAATACACCGGTCAGCGAATCTTTAGATCTTTAGCACTATTCTAACCCTTAACCCTAATTTTAAATTCAACATGAACTCTATTCATTGAACTTTTCATATTCTAAGCATAAAAAATCAAAAACGTCTAATAATCAACATTTCAAAATTGATCAAATAAAGTTCACTGTTTGTCCCTTAAATTTTGCAAAAAATTTCCGGCGGAATATAAGCTTTGGACGTTGAGCTCAAGTCCAGACAATATTCCGCCGGCGAAAATGCGTTTTGGACGTTGACTATACGCCAATTAATATTCCGCCGGCGGAATATAAGCTTTGGACGCTGAGGTCAAGTCCAGACAATATTCCGCCGGCGGAATATTGCGTTTGGACGCTGACATATATATGTATAGCAATTACCTTATTGTTTTTTGATAAAGTCAAAACCGCCAATCGGTAGCTTTACATTATCAAAACGTTTTTAATTAGTTTACAATAAAAATGCAAAGTTTAATCAAGCTTTTGTGAATTTTAGCATATAATTAAAAAACCATAATTCAAGTCTCATACAAAATTTTAGTTAACATGATCAATATTAAATTATTTGTAAATCGTAGGTTTTTTGGATTTAAATTTAAAAAAATGTGTTATTTTAAATTTTAAAATGCTACATTTATGTTGTGCGTAAAAGTCATTGAGATGTCAGATAGTCCAAAGAGCGAAATTAACTTTCTGGTACTTCTTTTAGACATTCAAAATCAGATTTCTAAACTAAATTATAAATCTAAGCGACAAACAATTATTGAATTTTTTAAAAAAATTAATTTGCACTAAAATGAGTTTGGGTTAAAAGATTAACTGAGGCGTCAAGCACCTATTAAATCTTTCAATGATACTCGTATAAAAAACAAGTTAATTTCAATTTCATTTAATATATTTTTAAATTTAATAGTTGTTGCATCTGTGGATCCGCCAATAGAAAATTTAGGTAACCTCATATTTCAGAAATAAAACATTTAAATACATGCCGAATAAAGTTTATCTAGTACCGGATGTAATGTAAGGTTAAAAATATATTTGGGTATTCTAAAATGAATGGCTAAATAAGCGTAATTGTGATTCACTTATATCATATGGCATCGAATGTCCATAACGTATGCCTAAAATCTCTCGCGTAGAATTAAAATATATAGCCTTGCCTTTGTGTAAATACAGTGTAATACAGAGTTTTGGGGAAGTAATCAGTTCCCCAAAAATAACGCTTATAATTGGTGTAAATGTAAATTCATACAGATGTAAGATCACGTTTACAATTACATTAAATATATATTGAAGAAATTTAAATTATGTCTTTTGTTTTATCATTTTATAGATATGGGATCCAGCAGAAAATTGACCAAAGATATTTTTAAACTCCATGTTTTCTGTTATCCCATTACGTTATTAATTATATTTTTTGGGCTAAAAACTCTATAGGTGGATTTTGATATTTCGGGATAGCTAAAGTCATGGATCATTAAGGGCAAGCGATATGCTTATGGTTTGCGACAATGCTGCTACGAACGACCTTCCGCTTTGCAACAATTATAATTGCCTTACACTATTAATTAGATTTAAAAATAATTAAATCGGTTTACTTATCTTGAAGAATATTTTTTTTTGTTATGAAACTTAAAAACACATACGATCCTTACAAGGCGTTACTTTACTTGTTATCCATTTTAACCCGTGGTTACATGGGTGGGTTATGTACATACAACAAATCTTATTTTTGATCTAATAAATAGTTCGTCTTATGATTTAAGCAATTTCACATTAACATAAAATTTTTTATAAGGTAAACAAAGGCTTTTTTTACTAAATTTTAGTGACAATTTTTATGGTTGAAATTTTGAAATGATTATTTTGCAATACTATAAACAAATTGATGGCTGAGTTAATGTTTATTAGTAAAAATTGTCTTTAATTTGTTTGTTTGATTAAATTATTAACAAAATTATAGCTGCTATAGCATATATGCTGAATTTCGAGAATTCACGATTAATGACGTTTTATATATTTAATTTTTTAAAATACTCTTAACCCTTATATTTAAGTTAAGCTATATGCTATAAAATAAAAAAAATTTTACTCGTTAGCTCTAATATTTTAGTTTTTATTTGTGTTTGAAAATGAGGTGGACATACCCCACCACTGTAATAGGGTGATTTTTTTAACGCATGTAAGGCTGCGGCTAGTGGAAAACAAAATTTTGAAGGAAAAAAATTGCACGCAAATGAATAACATTGAGACGGCTTGTGTAATTTAAAAATATTTATAAGGCATATCCTAAAACGATCAAAAAACCTAAATTTTCATTTTTTGATATTAGCCGCTAAATTTTTTTTTATTTTAGAAATATTTTTTTTATAGTTTTGAAAAAAAGTATTAGCCGCAGCCTAAAAACGGGTTAAACAAATTTTCGCATAATTGTTAAATCATAAATGGACTGCAAGCAGTAGAGCGAACCTTTTAAATGAACTGTAATCCCGAACATATATTATCTTTTTAAAAATATGCTTTAAATATTTCTATTTTATATAACGAAAGTTAATCATCTCTAATATTTAGACTAATAATATTTTAGCCAACATATTGCTAAACATCATAAAGATAATTTGTCAAATTAATATGTTACCTACATCTCAACGAAAAAATCAAATATTTAGCAGATATATTAAAACACAAAAGAACAACATTGATTTTTGAAATTTTACATTTTTTTATAATTTTTCATAAAAAAATATAATAGCTGAC